>CAJHQQ010004650.1:0-25297 GCA_905132885.1 Moricandia moricandioides | reverse complement strand
AGGGTTCTTCTACAGCTTACAACGCCTTGGAACAATAATTGTGCCTCGTCCTTGGTCTTGAAATCACTTGGTAAGTGTATACTCTCTCCCTCTCCTTCTGTCTCACTCTTCTCTGCCTCTTTTTTGTTTTCTGTTTCGTTTTAGTCACATAATATGTATGTTAACGTCATGAGTCAGGTTCCAATGTTTAATATAATGTTGTTAAAGTATGAATCATGATATTGTAGATTAAATCGTTTTTGACATTGGTATAACTGGTACAACTATTAAGTCAAAATTCATTAAAAACGGTTACACTAGTACAACTGACATAAAGTAAACTAGTACAATTGACAAAACTTGTATTAGTGATATTGGTTATACGAAACGTTAAACTAGTAAACCTGGTACAACGGCAAAAATAACACTTGTACAACTAACAGAACTAGTATTAATGATATTGGTAATACGAAACGTTAAACTAGTAAACCAGGTACAGCTCAAAGTAACATTGAATAAGAGTATAGGTAAAACTAGTATAACTTAGTAGTCATGTGCCAAGTCAACTTAGTTTAACTAGTATTACTAGTATAACTTGTAACTACTGTTACATATAAACAAGTATAACTGGTAATACTAGTATAACCAATATTTTAGTGACAGTATAACTCGTATAACTGGCATAACGTGTAAGTTGTAATGTTGGTTTTAACTTCTTTTCATGAACTATGGATGGTAGTGGAGCTGTGGTGATATATTTTGATCATTGTGGATACCGAAATATTTCTACATCAGTGATGAAAGGAAAATATGAGGAGATTACTTATTCTCGCTTGGTTGATAGAATAGTCAAGAAAATGAATATTGACGTAGCTGCGACGAAGCTTCAACTGAGTTATTATCCCCTGGTCGTGGATAATAAGAGGCTTTGTTATATTTTGGATGATGAAGATGTTTTAGGATATTTAATAGAGGTGGATAGTAAAAACCGGCTTAGTGTCTTGCATGTGGAGCTTTCCGAAATCATCTCAAAACATCAGAGTAACAAGTCGTTTTCTATGAATGAGGAAATTTTGAGTGATGCCAGAGCTAATGATGGCATGGTTGGAGTTGAGGAGTTGGCAATTGTTCCTCAAAAACAATCAGATGGGTATGAGCATGAGGAACACAATGAAGAGGGTGGTGAAATGGAAGATAGGGAGGAGTTGGCGGCTCTTACACCATCTGTAGAAATAATTTTCAATGCTGAGTGGGATGATGGTATTGATATGAGTTTGCATCAGGAATTTGCGACTAAGGATGAAGTGAGGGATTTAGTGGCCAAATTAGTGCATTTGAATTGCTTTGAGGTTGATCTATTAAAGTCAAATCGTGTGACTTACGTATTGAAATGTCGTTGGGTTGGATGCAGATGGTATTTACGAGCTGCAAAGCTGAAAAACTCAGCTTTTTCACTATGAGAACGTAGAGAAAGATGCATATGTATACTCGGGAGAGGGAAGTGTAACCAAGAGGGGAAAAAGAGGCACACCAAGCTTGGTCGCATCAGTGGTGCACACTGATTATCCAGGCCAATTAAAGACTCTGGATCCAAAGACTCTCATAGATTTGGTGAAGAACAAAATAGGTGTCACAGTTTCATATTCTACGACTTTGAGAGGGAAACACCAAGCTATCAGTGATTTTCATGGTAACCCTGAGGAGAGTTTTGCTAGACTGTCATCTTACTTGTACACGTTAGAAAGGATGAATCATGATACCATCACACGATTAGTAGTGGATGAGATGAAGCAGTTTAAGTATATGTTCTTTGCGCTTGGAGCTTGCATCGAGGGGTTTAAGGCGATGAGGAAAGTGATAATAATGGATGGAACTCACCTGAAGGTGTGTACAAAGGAGTGCGTCTCATTTCAAATGCTCACGATCCAGATCATCATTATCTTCTCGCTTTTGCGGTAGTAGATGGTGAGAAAAATGCAAGTTGGGAGTGATTTTTGACTATATTGAAAACTTTGATACCAAATGACCCTCAACTTGTATTTTGTACTGATAAAAACCAAAGCATCATCAAGAAAGTACACGAGGTGTACCCATTGGCGATCCATGGATATTGCAATTATCACTTGTCGAATAATGCAGCGGAGCATGCAGTAATGTTAACAAGAAAGGAGTTGCCAAAAAGTTTAGAAAAATTGTTGGTATGTACACAGAGATAGAGTTCAGAAAATGCTACAATGATTTCAGGAGTATGTATCCTCAAGCCGCCGACTATCTAGATGACAGTGTTCATGAGACTAAATGGGCTAAATGTAAATTTCCGGGAGAAAGGTACAACACAGATACAACCAACACTGTTGAATCTATCAATGGTGTTTTAAGGGAACCAAGGAAATATCTGTTGTTCCCAATGATTGATGTGGTGGTAGGGAAGATTATAGAATGGTTTAACAAATATCGACAATTATCTTTACGCGTACCAGAGAGGCAGATACTAGTCCGCACGTGCATGGAATATTGCATCACAATTATTCGAAGGCAAAAAAGCTCAAGGTGATGGAGCTAAAAAGATTTGAACGTCAGTAAAATGTGATTGGTAAGGACGGTCAGTGTTATTTTGTTGATTTGAGCTACAGAACATGCTATTGTAGGTGTTTTGATATTGATCTGTATCCTTGTGTGCATGACTTTGCTGCCATCATGGCGCGTGGAGAAATGGTTGAACATTATTGTTCTAGGTATTACTGGATGGAGCAGTGGACTTTGGCATATTACAAGACAATATATCCAGTGCCTCATCATTCATTATGGGAAAGTTACGAAATTCCTGAGGAAATCCGATCTGAGGTTGTCTTTCCTCCCTATGTGGAGAAAAAGAAAGGAAGACTACAAGTTATTAGATTACCATCTGCAGGAGAATACCAGAGGAAGAGAAAGAAGAAATATCCACCATTGGTTGTGAGAATGATGGAAGTGGCAGCGATGGAAGTGGTCATGATGGAAATGGACGCAATGGAAGTGAGAACAATGAATGAGCTTTAATTATATTTTTATTTATGTTGTGTATGTTTTTATGAATGTTTTTATATGTTGTGTACGTTTATATGGATGTTTTTATATGTTGTGTACGTTTAGTGTTTGCTACTCTTTGTATGGTCAAATTCTGAATGTGTTGCTCTGTTGGGTACAACTCGTAAAACCTTTACAGGTTATACTAGTATAACTCGTACTATTATGTCTTATTTATCAAACTAGTGATACTGGTTAACTAGTACAACTACTAAGGTTCTGAAATTCAAATATTCCTTTATGTTTTCCAAATTAAGAAAACAATCAAAACGGCCAAATTGGTAAGTGTTTAGATAGGTTTCTTATGATTTGCAATGTTTTTTTTTGTCAATTCTAAAGCCATCACATAAGTTTGCATGATCTACCTTATACTTTTAAGGTTTGTTAACTTGTTTGTCCACATAATTTTTGGAAAACATACATGAAAAGTATTTTAACAACAATGACGATATTATTGTATCTAGGCATATGTATGTAAACATAAAAAAAATGGTACAGCTGAGTTAACTTTAAATTTTATGTGGTACAACTAGTTTTTTTCGATTTCACTGCCAAAGTACAACTATGTACAAACTGGTACAACTAAAAAACTTGTACAACTATGTACGAACATGCACAACTGGAAAACTAGTATAACTACATACTAAATGGTACAACTAATAAACTGGTACAACTACTTACAAACAAGTTTAACTACTCCTACACATTTTCATTGAAAACTAGTACAAACTAGTTGTACTAGTTGTACCAATTTTACTTTTGTTTGTGTAGTCCAAGTTGTAGTATTAGTTATACTAAAACACATGTAAATGCAAGTTGGACCAATCTTAAACACACAACAACTTCCAGGTTTTAAAACACACACATACAAGTTCTAGGTTTTAAAACACACACATACAAGTTCTAGGTTTTAAAACACACTTACAAGTTCCAAAAGCAATAAAAGTACACAAGTTCCAAAAGCAACAAAGTTCAACAACAAAGTTCAACCACAAAATCAAGATCATGTGAAAGAACCTCAACATATGAGAACGCTTGGTCACCCTCTTTGGTCTGTCCACAGCATCCTGTGAATCTTCTTCAGCGTCATCAGCAGCCTCCTCATTCGCCTTAGCAGCCTCCTCATTTGCCCCAGTAGTATTTTCTTCATCTGTTGCTGCCTTATTTGCAGCAGCCTTCTCAACTCTCTCTGCAGCCTCTGCCATAATTTGAAGTGTAGATGGTAACTCCTCTTCATAATCATCACCTTCCATCATTTTCTCAACCTCTTCCTCATTTTCTTTCTCACCATCTTTTTGACTGTCTTCCTCACTCTCATTCTCACCATCCTCCTTAGATGATTCTTCAACAAAAAAAACAAAAACAAATCACAAAACCGATTCCAGGTCAAAACAAACCCAAAAAAAATATACTTTCGACTGTGTTGTCGGTAGGAAGATGAGTCTCGGTAGGAAGAACAGTCTCTGTAGGAGGAGTCTCGGCAGGAAGAGGAGTGTCTTCAAGTCTACTGTCATTATCTGCTTGCCTTTGATCATTTGGTGCATCAACTGCAACACAAAACCAACAACATTTACTTCATGTTTGACATCACACATCACTAATAAAATTATACCTCCTGAAGTTCCACCGGTTTCAAAACCACCAAACTGAGATGACCAATTTTCTCGTTCATTCTTTTCTTGTTCCAACTCTTTCACTCTTGCTTCCAGAAGACGAATTGTTTCATCCCTCAATTTAAATTCATTGCTCATTCTCTCTATCAACTTCAACTCCAATTCTTTTAGACTCTCAAGACCTGCCTCGGATCCTCTTGGTTCCTTGAACACCCTTGCTTGCTCTTGTCCTTCGACGTTCACATAAGGCTCAGATTCTTGATGTGTTGTATCTCGGGTTCTCACATCCATATCGTATAGATCCTCCCAAAATATTTTTCCATCAGGTTCTTCTAAAATCTTGTTCCAGCCATCGACGGATATATCTGGCTCATCTGAATCATCTTGTAGGTCTACGTCTTCCCATGACCCTTCATCCATGATATCGTACAAAATGCACGATTCACCTTCCTCTAGTGTCAAAACACTGGTAATCACCTGAAATATGAACAACAAATCACCCTTTAAGTTAACTATAAACTAAGAAGATACTACAAACAAAATTTTAACCTTTGTGTCTCCAAACGCCCGATAAATCTCATCTAATGCAAATCATGTTGTCCCAGTCCTCTTATACCTCCATTTACACATTCTTGGGCAATCTTTGTGACTATTTGGAATAGGGTCTCTGAATTTTTCCCTAAGGACAGGTATAAATTCAAAAGCCAATATCTGCACATCATTTGAAACAATCATATTAATTATATTATAACAAAGATGCTTCTTAAAAATTCAATTCATATACCTTCAAAGGGTTGATAAACCCAGGAAATATCCAATTCTTATTCTCTGGGATCCTATTCCTGAAACGATTCTTTAACAGCAAAATCTCCTTCATGCAAGCATCAAACGTGAAATGGCCCCATGGAAACATGCTGCAAAAATCCAGATCATCTAGCACTTGTAGAAGGAAAGGCTCAATGGTGTATCCTACTTTTGACCTTCCTCTTAGAACTCTGGCCAAAAAGTAAAGAACCGACATCTTCAGACGGTTGTTACTAGGCTTCATCGCCTTAAGCTTCTCTTCCACATCCATTTTTGCCACTCTCTGACTCTTTTCCTTCCCCTTCTTCTTCTCCTTACTCTTCTTCTCATTTTTCTTAAAATACTTATTCGCAAACCTCATACTCCCTTTGCTCTTACAGTTTTTAGGGTATATGTTGCAGTATAAACCAGAGAGGAGACCATGTTCTCTGATGGAGTATCTAATTGGAACACCATTTACCCCAAACCAAGCTTGTTGTTCCTTTTCCATAGTTATTGTACGGCGAAGAAACATCCACATTCCCATCACCTTTCTTGTTGAGGAACATTCCATGTGGAATATATGCTTGAACTGAGGGTGATTCTTGAACCAACTCTTTTTTGACTCTTCAAATGTTTCAATCATCTCCACAAAGTCGTGTTGGTGACACCTTGAAGAGATCTTGCAAACCTTCCCATAATCACTCGGCTTGAAGAAAAAACCAGTAGGTCTCATTGATTGTACGGACATATCCTCCTCCACACCCTAAAAAAAAAAATCAAATATTACTCTGCATCAATAACCAAAGTATACAAAACAAAATAACTTAGTTGTACCAGTTACACTAATAATACTATTACTACTTCTAGTAGTCATACTAGTTATACGACAACAACACCATCTAGTTAAACCAGTTAAACAGAATAAACTAAATAAGTTATACTAGTTACACTAATAATATTTCTCTAGTTGTACCAGTTAGAGAAGTTAAACATTAATAAAACCATCTTATTAAACCTTTTTAAATCACATAATTGTACTAGTAATACGATCAGTTGTACTAGTTATACTACTTCCACTACATTTGTTTTACGACATATTATTATCAGTTGCACCATTTTCCCTCTTTTAGTTATACTAGTTATACGATACCCAGTTGTATTAGTTACACTAGTTATACTTTTACTAGTTGTACGAGTTTGATTAGTTATAATAGCTGTGGTTTTACTAGTTATACTAGTTCCACCGAAACTATTTTACAACATATTATTATCAATTGGACCAGTTTCACTATTTTAATTGTACTGGTTACACTAGTTATACTATCATAAAAAGTATTTCAAATTGACTTGTGTACCGTTCTTTGGATGTCATTGTTAACCGCAGCCTCAGGTGTGCGAAAACCTCTGTTGTTAGACCCAATCTCCTCATCAGCGTCTACACAATGTGAAGGACTCTTTGTCAAAGAGTTTGAAAGTGAAAGTGAGGTTACTGGAGGTTGCAGAGGATTTCCAGCCTCATTAGGTGCCTGACTAGTTGATTTTTGGGGCTGACTCGAAAGCTCTCTGCTTCCTGTAGAAGGTGCTGCTGGGGAAAGACCGCCTTGACGGTCTGGTGGAGATTTGGGTTCTGTCGGTTTCATTTTTGTCTCGCGGTTCCGAGACTGCTTCGTTTGATTCGACGAGGATCCACTGTCAACACCACCGTCTCGCTTCCTCTTCTTCGCCACGGTTTCACTCTTCTTCTTCGCCACTGCCGTAACTCGTTTCTTCTTCGCGGCGTCTCTTTTCTGCTTCGCCGCCACTACTCTTTTTTCACGGCCACGTCAATCTTTTTCTTCTCCGCCACAGTTTTCCTCTTCTTCATCGGTGATTCGTTCTTCTTCTTCTCTGGCGCTTTTTCTTTCTCTTTTAGGGTTTGTTGAGTTTTTGGTGACATTGTTGTTTATGTGACACGAATGATGAGAGTGCTTGGATAAGAGATAGAGGAATTGAGATCGTGGGGGGGAGGGAATTGGTTATGGGACTCGAAAGGGAAAGAGAATTAGGGATACACTTTCGGAATTAGGGATTTAGGGTTATTAGAACATGGGTCGGTCGGGTCGGGTTAGTGCTAAGTAGGGGGGTTAGTAAATAATTAGGACTTTTTAAGTTTTAGGTTTTTTCTCCTTTTTTAATTCTTTTTATTTTTAATTTTTATTTTAATGGAGAGGTCCATTCCCAACTTTTTTTAAACCATATGATCCATTTCAGCATTTGATTCGGAGCCGGGAGGTCTAAGATAGTGACACACAATATGCCCAAATCGTGGCCCATATAGGCTTTTTGATTTGGTTTGGGTTGGAAATTTGTGAGAATTTTATTTTATTTAGCTTTTTGGCTTTTTTAATTTATTTCCGAGAGAGAGAAAGGGATACGAAGAGTGGAAACAAAAATTAGGGCAAAATTGCGTTCGTTTTCTTTTTGCACTGCTTCTGATGTGTTGTTTCTCTGTGATTCTCTTTTGATGAAGGACCCTTTAGCGAAGAGGAAGGTGGTGGTACGGCACTTGCCGCCTTCTCTTTCTGAGTCCGATCTCTTATCCCAAATCGACTCTCGATTCGGTGATCGTTACTATTGGTTCTCCTTTCGTCCTGGCAAGTCCAAGTAAGGCTTTCTTTTGATTAGTTTTAGGGCTACGATTAATTGAGGAAGTTGGTCGTTTTGTTCAGGGGAATTAGGTGTGACCCCTATTAATCAATCAATCATAAACTCTGATTATGTTAAAGATTCTCGCTACCTGCACTTGAAAGTGATGTGTATATTTCTCTTTGTTCGGCTTCCGCAGCTATAAAACTCAAAAGCATTCACGGGCCTACTTTGGTTTCAAGGCACCAGAGGATGTTTATGACTTCGCTGCGTTTTTCAACGGCCATGTCTTTGTTAATGAGAAGGGTATTTCAACTTTAATCCGTCTCTGCATGTGTTCGTTTTTGTTTTCCACGGAGATTTTGATTATATGGTTCTGTTGTTTAGGTGCTCAGTTCAAGGCCATAGTTGAATATGCGCCTTCACAGCGTGTGCCCAAACCATGTGACAAGAAAGATCCTCGTGAAGGCTCTATTACCAAAGACCCTGATTATCTCGAATTCCTTAAGCTTCTTGCTCAACCTGTTGAGAATCTCCCCAGTGCTGAAATCCAATTGGAGAGAAGAGAAGCTGAGCTGTCTGGTTTGTCTTTCGAAAACAAGTTCCCTTTTTGTTCTTGTCTGGCCAAGTCACTGACAAAATTCGATTTTTAGGTGCTTCAAAATCGGCTCCCATTGTTACTCCTCTTATGGAATTCATACGTCAAAAACGTGCTTCTGTGATTGGATCCCATGTACGGAAAGTTCAGATCTTTCCTTGGACTGATATCTTTGTAGTTTTGTATATTGAAAATTGAATATCTTTGTTGATTCTGTGGTTTCCGTTCAAGCAACAGGGTTTATTAGATGGTCGAAGAGGAGGCAGAAGAGCTAGAGCAGTCTCTGCAAACAAGCCAAGTTCGAGACCTTCGAAACGAAACTCTGACAAGAAAAAGGTGCGTCTCTGACTTTGTAGGTGTGAATAATCATTGTAGTCTGCCATTTCACTCTTATGTTGCCTTCTTATATTTGTGTCCATTTCCAATAGTATGTGGAAAAAGACAATTCGAAAGGTGTTCCCCGGACGGCTACATCAGACGTTGGTAGCTCCAAGCAAGATTACAATCAGCCAAATTCAACTGGGAAGGACATACCTGTAACTGAAACTGGTAATCAATCAACAGCAATATGTATTCCTGACTAGCTTATGCATTTTTTCCCTATTCGTGAAAGACCCACTGTCTTTCTGATCCATTTTTTCATCTACACAACTGCAGCCTATGTCATGGATAGCTCTCTCCCAGGGATTGCATTGACTATGGATTCTGGGAAGAAAAAGATCTTGCTCCTGAAAAAAGATCGTGACAACCCTGTTGTAAGCGTTTGGCTTGAGCAGAATAAAAAGCCTCGACTTCTTTTCCATGCTGATAATTGTTGACAAAATCGTTAGTCATTTGCCAATGTCTTTTTTTATACGGATTTTCAGAACTCTCCACTACCACCGGAACAGCAGATGGAAGCTAATCTTTCTGGAATTTCCTCGATTTCAAGACAGTCTCAGAAGATTGACGTTGGTGGGAGGTTGATCAAGGGAATACTTCGGAGAAATGAGACGCGGCCTAGCCAGTCTTCTTCTTTTCTCCAGCCTGAGCAAAGAGTGGAACCCACAGAAGCAGAAAACTCCAAGCTTCCTCCTCGATCAGCCAACACTCGAGCAGGTTTTGTTACCAACAGTGAAAAGCTAGAGAGGCGTGCAAGAAACAAGGACAGACCTGATCGTGTTGTGTGGGCTCCTCGTCGTGGTGATGGGTCCAATATCAGCGAGGATCAGCCGATATCTTCAGCAGGTTCTTTTCCTGTTGTTGACAAATACGTAATTAGTGTTTTTTTAATGGTTGTGCATCATAGCATCTTAACTCATCATGTATATGACCTTACAGCAAACATTGGAGAAGTGGTGAACTCCTCTGGTGGACACTCTCTTGAGAATGGTTAGTTCATTTGAAGTTGGAGAATACATAATGTGCCTTGTGTCGTGGTATGAATCAGGAAAAGTGATACTAGTTCTGCAAAACAATTGTCCCTATCCAGGTTCGGCTAGAAATTCCAGTCGCCGTGTTGGAGCTCGGAATAGAAAAGAAGACGGCTTTGCGATGGCTATTGAGGGTAAAACATCCCGGAGAGGAGGTGGTGGTGGTGGTGGTGGTGGTGGGGGTCCCAATTCACATGAGGCAAGCCAAACTTATCCTTTTTTTTTACTACGCCTTATAATATGCTCTTATAACGATGTTTTAAAAGACACTTTTTACTTTGTTGCAGAAGCAAATGTGGATCCAAAAATCATCGTCTGGTACTTGATATAGTCTCTTGATTTATGGTAAGCTGTAGTCGCAGGCACGACTGCCTTCTATCACTTCCAGCGTTTAACACTCAATTTATTCTTTTCTTCATGAATTGTTAGATGGATATATCAACACAAATGTAATGATTGCTCTTACCTTTCAGGCTTTATATATATCAGCCAATTTCAGTGGACTATGTCCTTCAACGGGAATCTATAAATCTGAATCGAAACGGAGAGTAACACTATCAACATCGCTCGGGTTTTTGGGGACTTCGGTCCATCGTCGTAAGTCGTAGTATTGCAGATAAAAGAGACCCTTCTCATAGTAGGAATCACCTCAAGATTTATGGGTTTGAGACAAGAAAGGCTCAGTTGCTACTGCCTTTGAAGGCTTTTAGCGGTTCACGGTACCTGCATCCCCCCTCTTTGCTCGTTCTCTGTTACAGACAAGTGGGTGAGAAGTGAGAACTTACTCCCGAGTCTTAAGTATAATGAATTAAAGTTAAAGTGTATAGGGAGCAGGTAACACTGTACCGAGTTTTATTTTTGGTTCCTGAGGGGTCTCGAAACGTGATTCGCAGTATTATTTACCCATAAGTGTTATAACTTTTCTTGTGGGAAGTGGGTTTATTATCACCTGATTGTTATAGAACTTATTGCACTGAAAGAATGTTGTGCATGTCACCAAGATATCTGGGTTTGCATTTGAAGTCTATGCATCATAATAATAATAACGTGTATCTGAGCACTTTGGTCGCAAACCAAAAGCAAAAATAAACAGAATCACAAGTGAAAAGGATTACCATTAAGTGATCAGTTGTTGGCAGATTAAATTGGCGAGAGATTAAATGAATAAAGACCACAAGGGAAGCACTAGGCTTCAGTACTTTCATGAGCACATGTTTCAGTACTTCCAAACATGTGTAGTTAGTTTCCATATCCCGCGATAACATGTGTGGATCTTATTTTTGATGATATTTTTATAGGAAGAATCACACTTAAAATCTTTAGAGCCACACTTGCACGCAGTTTAAATCTACAACTTTTTCACTAATATTTTTAACTTTTAAAATAAAAATATTATCATATCAATTTTGAACTATATGATGTTACAAGTTGTAATGATATGGATACATGATAAAGGAGATTTTGTAGATGTAGAAAACAAAAATAAATTTATTACATTATCAATAAAATAGATTTTTGAGAAAAATTTATAAAGTTTACAAAAAATCTTTTTAATTTACTTTTAGAAACATTGTTAAAAAATAACAAAAAAAATGTTGTTATATCTTCGGAAATATTAAATAACTATATGCAGTGCTATTTATATAAAACTATATTTAAATGCATTTTTGTCAATCTTATTTTTTCTGACATCAAACGGCTATTCCATTACTCTAAGATAAGAGGTAGTATGTGAATCTAGACCGAAATATAACAACCAACAAAAATTAGGCTACGAGGAAAAGTGTGTCTCGTATTTGCTAAGGAATCTGCCTTCTTATTTTGCACTCTTGGGACGTGGATAATCTTGAAGTCGTGGAATCGTTGTCTAATGGTTGAGAACTCTGATAACTCTGTAGAGAAAACTGACCAATATTTTGGGTTCTGTATCATCGAGATTAAGTCCATGCAATCCGTCCCGAACTGTTGGCAAGATGTATGACTAGTCATGTTCTTCATTGCCCAAATTAAAGCCTCTAGTTCCGGATGCATGGGTGATAGTCGCCTCTTTGTATTCCTGAATCCCATGAGCTGCTCATTTCCATCTTCGTCCAACCAAACCCATTCATATCCGCTAAAATTTGAATCAGGAGTTCAAGAACCGTCTGACAAACATAGACTCCTCAAGTCTACGGTTTGCCTACTGTGTGGCTGCCTTAATGGCTCATTGCTATCCTCCGATTTTTCTTTCACATTAAACCAAATCTGGATCATCACTTTCATAATTTATTTCTTTGGATACAGAATAGGAGAACATTCCATCAACATCTTTCATCTTATTTCTGATCCATAACTTTTCATCTCAGGCGTAGTTGATGGAAATCTCATTTTTTGTGTTGTAAACATATCACCAGTTACCGGTTCAAGATAACTTATTATACTTGGTAACCTATAGCCCACATACATTCTCAATATCGTTTTTGGGTCCATTTTTGTTTTTTGTGGCAGAGCTATCAGAACATAGACCGCACACCCAAAAACATGGAGATGAGATACATTTGGCTCATGCCTAGATGCCAATTGTAATGCGGAGTACTTATGATATGCACTCGGTTTTAACCGAATCAATGTATCTTCATGCAATATAGCATGACCTCATACTGAAATTGGGAGGTTTGTTCTCAATATCAACAGTCTTGCAATCAACTGCAACTGTTTTATCAATAACTCGGCCATGCCATTTTTTGTATGAATATGGGGAACTAGATGTTCTACATCAATCCTCCCTGACATATAATAATCATTAAAGGTTTGCGATGTAAACTCACAAGCATTATCAAGCCTTACTTTTTTATGACATACTCTAAGAACTGCATTCTCACCTTTATTATTTGGGCAATGAACTTTGCGAAAGCCGTATTTCTTGTCGTCAAAAGACAGACATTTGACTATCTACTAGATGCGTCAATCAATACCATGAAATATTTAAATGGCATGCACGGTGGGTGGATCGGCCCACATATATAACCATGGATTCTTTCCAAAAATATTGGTGATTCATGCCCAACTTTTGATGGTGATGGCCGAGTTATAAAATTTTCTTGAGAACATGCATTCGAATTTTGCACTATTTTTCACATCATGATTGAACCAGGATGTCCTAACCTCTCATGTCATACTTTAAAAGTACTAGTAAACTTCAGATTTATTATGGAATAGGACTCCGTCATGTTTATTTTCGTACAATATAGTCTAGAGGATAACATTCTTAACTCTTCCAATATATGTTTCCTCTCAGACTTAATGCAAAGATATTCAATGCCATCTTTCCTCATCGTGTATCAATATGATATCCATTTCTCTGGATATCCTTAAAACTTAAAAAAAATTCTATGAGACTCGGGAGAGTATAATGCATTACTTATTTCAAATTTTGTCCTACTTGGCATTGAAAAATTGACTCTTCCAGGGCTCTTAATAGTCTTTGCACTACCAGATATTATACTTATGCTTTCAGCGTAATCTTTTATTTTGAAACTAGAGAAATATTATTATCTTTAATTATCGTGTGCGTTGACAGACTATTTGCCAAACACATCTCCATTCATAGTCTCAAAATCTGGTATTTCTAAATTTAAAATATTCATAAAACATGTATTAACATCAGCATTAAATGTGAAACATAACATATATCTTACAACAAAAGATATTAACAATATAGTACAATAAAGATTATATCACATCGACTTTATTACTCATCGATATTTTCTGGACTAACCAGAAAATCTGATACATCGAGATGAGTATCACCAGTTAAACCATGAAATAATGACCTAGTTTCATCAGAGATGAAGTTTGTTTCACTTCCTTTCTCTTTCACTTTTTGGGATTCTCTATACAGATCGACTAAATGTTTTGGCGTACGACAGCCACGTACCCAACTTCCTTTCATACTGCATCTGTAGCAAACTTTTTTTGTTTACCTTTTATCATCGCGACCCCTTTCATTTTCGTGGAAGTTCTTATTATTTCTTTCATCATACAGACGAAATTTTCTTCCTCTTCCTCTTCCACGACCATGATAATGGTTTTCACTACGTCTACGTCCTCGTCCTTGCCAATTATCATAACTGGAAGATGCAACATTCGCTTCGGGAATGGAGAAGATCTAGTGGGACGAACATGATAGTTTAAAGTCACGAGTTAATTATGGGTCCGCTACAAGGAGAACTTGCATAAAATCCGAGTAACGGGTATACCCATTCACCCGGTATTGTTGCTGCAGGACTACATTTCCAGGATGGAGCGTGGAGATATTTTTGTCAATCATATCATTTTTCTTATCGTGAAACATAGCCTACCGTAATGATCAGTCATGAAGGCAACACCTATCATCTAGAAAAATAAACAAAAAAGGTTTATCCTTCACTCCGAATAATTATAAAATTAAAATAATTAAAATTATTGAAAAACATAAATTAAACTTTACCTCAGAGTTTCTCGAGAAATCAAATTTCTCTCAAATCTCACCCTCTTAACAAACTCAGATCTTTCAGAGGATGAGAGTTTGAGAGACTTTGCTTTGTTTTTTTGATGTATATCTTCGATCTTGTGATCGAATTTTAGTGTCCGTTTGCGGATTTCTATTTTCGTATGACGATTTTGCTTTGCTTTTCAACCCAAATTTGGACCAGTTCTTCATGTTTTTTTAGAGTAGAGTTCCAGATTTGGATTGAATTTAATAAAGCCCGATCTTTTGTGATCGGTGTATGTTTACCCCTCTTTCACAAATCAATTTTATCCCGTTTGTCTTTATGTTGGGTCTCTTCTTCTCGGGTTATTTTCTGATCCCCTTCTCATTGAGTATAAATCTTCCTCTTTGACATATGTTTGTCTGTAGTAATCGAGTGGAGTATCTCGGATGAGAAGGAAGTCTGAGTTGTTGGATTTTACTTGATCGTATGTTTGAAGGATTCAGTAGAGTTGGAATCTTCTAATTCTGAAGATGGTCCAATAAAGAGTTTTTCTACTGTGATTAATGTTCTTCCCAGTAATAATTCGCCGGAGAATTGGAACCTTGACTTGAAGCTGCGGTTATGGTGAAGGAGAGAGTACAAAGAGTACAAATCATGATGACAAACAAAGTGTTGAGGAAGAGGAGAGGAAGCTTCACCGGTGAAAAGACGGTGGTAAGACTCGTCGAAAGTGAAGTCGGGAAAGCTTGCCGGAGAAGTTCGATAATTGGAATGTATGTCTCTTCATTGACACGTGTTTTGTTTTGTATCATACATAGCTTACACGTATTATCATGTTGTGTGTTGCATTAAAAAAAATTGTACTCTTGTAACTCTTTGGATTTAATACAACAAAATGTTGACAAAAAATTTTTTTACCTCACTAATATAATCTTGTTTGGTATAAAAGCTCTTGCTGATAATATGTTAGATGAGAATTTATAACTCTTTGATAGAAATAATTATTCTTATTGTTTGTAATTTTGTATATGTGTATTAAAGCAATTGTTTTGTATGTGAGAGAATATGTAAGATGAGAAAAGATGGTCTCATTAATTATCACTTACAGCTAGCACATGGTACAGCTAAAACAAACGGACTTGAAAAAAAGACAAATTTATAAAATAGATAAGTATACTTATATGATGATGTATAGACTATCTATCTTATATGATGATGTATATACTATTAGGAAGAGATAACATGTGTTTCTAAGAAGTGAATAATCATCACTTCTAACGCAAATAATGTTTTAAGAGTTCAGTAAAAAAAACAATTGAGACACTCTAGAAAGAAGCAGCAGTGCGAAATCGCAACTTTGGTATAGAAAGAGACACAGGAAATCTCTTACCATTCTACAGCATCTAACCAATTTTGATTTTGGTTATGACCAAATCTGTCTCTATCCTTCTTCTTTTTTTAACTTGCGGCAGTCGTACAAAAAATTCAGAAACAACTGTATACGCAGTTAATGACCGATTGCTTCCTTCACCTCTCTCTCTCTCTCTCTTGCTCGATCCCATCTAGGGGAAAGCTTTGACTTTCTCGGAAACATGCCATTTTCTCCTGATTTTCTTTGAATTCCCCAAACTTGAATTCAGCTTCTGGGTCAAGTCCGATTCTTGACTAGGAAGAAGAGATGGGTAACAAGATCATCTCCATGATGAAGAAAGACAGCAAAGATGGATCTAAGAGCAAGAGAATGAATCGTTCTCAGAGAAAACTGCTTGCTGATGAAGAGATGTTGCATCGTCGAGCTCTGTCCATGGCCATTCATCAGACTCAGCTTTCTCAGAGATTCGACGGATCCATGTCTAGACGGGGCGGGTCTACAAGCACCCGGAAACAACGTACCCTCTCGGACCCCTTTTCTAATGCCAAGCAGGTTCTCACTCCTCCACACAAAATCTTTTCTTGAAAAAGTTCCTATCTTTTATATGATATAATGATTATTTCGACTGGGTCTTTGCCTTTTTGGTTTAATGATTGTTGTGAACTTTTTATATATGTATATGAAAAGAAAAGGTCATAACGAAAGTGGAGGTGTTCCAAAAAAAGAAAAAAAAAACGAAAATGGAGAAGATAAGATTCGTTTGTTAAAACGAAAGTGCTCAGAGATTCCTAACTTATCTTTTGGAATTGTTAACTTTATTCAGAAAACAAATGTTCTTTACTCTGATACTAACATTGGGTTGGGACCAGATGAGCTATAAAGCCTATGAATATGTACTCATATACTTTGTTTTTCTCCTCTTGTTTCTAAAAGTCCTGTAAGAATTTGCTCGTGTCCTACTTTACAATTTATGCTGCTATGACTAGAAGATGAATCAGAAGAGAAGCTCATGATTCTGTGAGAACTGTAATTTCATTGTTCATATTTACACATTGCCATGGTTTTTTAGATTGATGTTGTTACTTCTCTGAAACTGGCTTAAGATGTTATGACAATAGATGCTTATAGAATTTTAATTTTGACTCATGTATCTACTTTCTTTTTCAGGTACCAGATTTTTCATCAGAGAGCTTGACAGTGAAGAAATTTGTCCTTGTGCACGGTGAAGGCTTTGGGGCATGGTGTTGGTACAAAATTGTTGCTTCATTGGAAGAGTCAGGACTGTCTCCTATTACAATGGACCTCACTGGGTCTGGATTTAATATGACAGACACAAACACTGTCTCTACCTTGGAGGAATACTCAAAACCATTGATCGAGTACCTCGAACATCTCCCTGAAGAAGAGAAGGTTAGACTCTCCGCTCTCTGTTTGAAGGAAGACTCAAATCCTTTTTTGATTTGGGAGAATGAGAGATCCGAGTTTGTTGTTATATGCAGGTTATTCTGGTTGGTCATAGTACTGGAGGTGCCTCCATTTCATACGCTTTAGAGCGGTTTCCAGATAAAATCTCCAAAGCTATATTCGTATGTGCAACCATGGTTTCTGATGGCCAAAGACCCTTTGATGTTTTCTCTGAAGAGGTAATATAATAAACACTCTTCCAGCTCATTATATCTATCATCCCCATTGGAGAAAACGCATGTAGTCTTTTTTTTTTCTGTTGATTGTGAGAAAACTGTCTACACTGCTGCAGCTTGGTTCTGCAGAGAGGTTCATGAAAGAGTCGCAGTTCTTGATTTATGGCAACGGAAAAGATGAGCCTCCTACTGGGTTCATGTTCGAGAAACAACACATGAAAGGCTTGTATTTCAATCAATCACCCAACAAGGTACACTCCAAAACACTAACTTAGTGTTGGCATTTTGGTATTCGCTCTCTAGTTCTTGATTATCACTAGCCAAAGTCTTCACCTCTTGAACTGATTCTTGGTTATGGTTCTCAGGATATAGCGTTGGCAATGATGTCGATGCGACCTGTACCACTTGGACCAATGATGGAGAAGGTAACACTGACCGCAGAAAGATACGGTAAAGGGAGAAGATTCTATGTTCAGACACTAGACGACCTTGCCCTCTCACCAGACGTTCAAGAGAAGCTAGTGAGAGAGAACAGCCCTGAAGGTGTCTACAAGATCAAAGGAAGTGATCATTCTCCTTTCTTCTCAAAGCCTCAGTCTCTCCACAAGATCCTTCTCGAGATTGCACAGATTCCTTAAGAAGATCTGAAACTTCTTTGGAGAGGATATTGAACATATTCTGAATTGAGAATACTTTTTCTTCTTTTGACATCATTCAAGTTAAAAACCTTTTGTATACATTTTTAGAATCGAACCGGAGATCATATTTATATCATTTGAAGATAAACTGGTTGAATACACAAATGGCCTTGTATTTAAGATCTTTAGAGATACATATACATGAAGTAGAGTAAACAACAAGATGAAGATTGAAGATAAGGAATCAGAGACAAGAGAGAAAGATCATATCTATAATAATATAATAGCATTATTCCAAGTCTAGAATGCCGAAATTGGAGAGAAGGATTTTAACTTGGTCGACAAGATCAGAGCCTGTTGCATACTCTGTAAGCATCCCGACCGCAAAACCAAACATAGCCCACCTGCAAACAAACACATATAGAGATATCTCATGTCCATAGAAGTGCCAACTAATTATTAAATTAACCACAGTTTTTGTGTGTGCTCATTAGTAAGAGATGTAAGAAGCATTTAAACACCGAGAAATAGTATTATTGTAAGAAAAGAGCAGACATGAGACAAATGCACAGTCAAGAGGCAAAACTCATTTAAGTTCGAAACGTTAAGCTCTGTATGTGTGAATTTGAAACCTATGCTGCAAATGAAGATTCACAAACTTGAAACCAGAACTACCCTCAAATGCAATTAAGATCAGGGACTGATATGTCAAGAACATCAAATGCATACTAATGTATCATATATAGGATCAGGATGCATATAAGAACATCAGCAAAATGCACACAGTTTGTTCTCTAAATTACCAGTATCCTGTAAGAACACTTGTAATCAAATTCATCTCTCTCTCTATATATATAATATATGTTCAAGAAACATCCATCAATCAAAAGGGAAGTACCTTCCATTGGAGATCTCGTTTTTGGGTTGGAAACCAAAGAAGGGACCTTGACCGGCAGCTTCAAGCTTCTTCTGCTTAAAGTAGTCCTGAAGCTCTTTAGCTTTCTGTCTCTGAAACTCCACCGTAGTTACGCTCTTACCATCAACAGCCATCGGTTTCTGCGGCGGAGGTGGAGGAGGAGAAGAAGAGGGCGTAGGAGGAACAGGTTTTTGCGGAGGTGAAGGCTCCCGGAGAGTAGGAGGAGCCGAGGGCCTTCTCAATGGACCTTCGGCCTGAGAACATCTGATGATGAATACACATGGCTTACTCGTTGAGAATCTCAAAGATGACGAAGTTGTCCAAGAAGATGAAGAAGGATTAAGAATCTTGATGCATTGAATAGGCGAAGCCAATGACATGTTTCGTTTAATGGTTTTCTTTAACCTGAATTGTTCTGAAATGTTCAGGTTTGTGTTCTAATGGGTTCTGAAGTGTCTTTTGGTAACGTGTATGTGGATGAAATATGGCCAAGTCTCAGCATTTGCACAAATGAATCTTGTCAAATGGTGATTTGGAATTATCTTACGCGCGTAGATAGCGCGTGGAACATAATCAGACCATTGAGTTACTGAATCTAAATTCTAAACTTATAAAGCACAAACTGAAAAGGGTAAGAAGCATAGAGATGTTTGTTGGATTTTCTAACTCCAAAAGTTGTGGTGTGGATTTATCATTACAGAACAGGACAGGGTACCGTATAAGCATAAGAGAGATGGTTGTACATTCAATAATCTTTCTTAACACATCACAGAATTGACAAATCATCAAGTGGCTACAAAAGTTACACATCCAAAAGTTCATCTTCTTATCCTTTCTTTTAAAAAAAAAAACTGTACTCATCTCTCTCTCTCTACTTATATATCAAAAGGTGCACATGATAAGAGAGGACAAGAACCTTGGCGAGCTATCCACCTCAACTGTATGCTGCGTTTGAAAGCCCTTTTGTTTCTGAAAACATGTCTTCAGCTTCTGCTTGTTCTGAGTTTATATCTTGGCCAATGAATTAAGGGAGAACCTGGTTACATGATTGTGCACATACAGCTTTTTCTGTTTCCATGATGCAACTCATCATCCGATTCACCCACTTCACTGCAGATTCAATCATTTTCAACATGTTGGTACTTGGTATGACAACAAGAAAAGAAAAAGACAACCTGAATGGTTGCACAACTTCTTTAGAAGAAAACAAACCATTGTGTCTGTCAGGGTATAAATATTACTAATCTACAAAAGGGAAACTCTGAGTAGTATCTATTCAAGATTCAAGAATGAAAAAGTTAAATATTTTTTCTTATTATATTAAACTGCTTCTTATTCATGATTTCATTACTATCAAATATCAGGCAATGATCTTAACTTTACATGGAAGAATGTGGTAAATCATGATCAAGGATGTTACTAAACCATGAAGTCAGTTTTTTCCCTATATGCGATGCATCTGCTTTATTGGTTATTCCCTACTCTAACATCACGCCAAAACCAACATCTATTAGCCACACATAACAACACTGATCCGAACGTTTTAAGGAATGTAACTTCAGAAGAGAAAGCAATCCATACCTAGGCTCAAATTCTCTGACCTCAGCAATCTCAATCCCACAAGTGTCAGGCCACTGCACTTTCCTTCTCTCAGCATGATTCAACACACCATCTTTCCTCACATCATCTTCAACATCGCTAAATGATTTTTTCTTTAAGCTGCTCTTAAGTGCAAATCTATTGCTGACTTCACAGTTATCGTCCACACTAGGTGGTGCATGAACAGAAGAGTCAGAAGGAAAATCTTGTGGTTGACAAGGATTTTCTGATCTTTCAGATTTGCGACCAAAGCATATAAGGGAAGTGCAGCGACGTGAGAGCCATTTCTTAGAGGAATCTAACTGAAACTTGGTACCAGTTTCTTCTTCTTCTACCAAATGATAATGGCTCCATGGTGATACCCTTACAGGTTTTTGTTCATTCTTATGGCCTAAAAGAAGAAGGGCCAAGCCGTTGCTATAGCCAGAGGCTGATGAAGAGAAGAAACCTCCTCCTTCTGCTGCAAATAACATCAGTGTACAATGCTCAACTGCACATCCTAGACCAGTTTGTGTGTGTGTGCAAACCCTACAGAAAAGAGTTCATAATCAAATCAGAGTCATTTTTAAGGAATTAGAAAGAAAACAATATGCAGATACCTCAACCAGTTCTTTCTTTTCTGATTTGGCAAGAAAATTATGGACTAAATGCAACAAAAATTACAAAACTGTTTCATGAATCAGCAACTAAAATAAGTTAACAATCAAGCTACGGAAATTTACCACCACTCTACATAGTGAGTTCCACTTTGTTTCACCTTCAGATTTACAAGGAAACAGTGAAAAACATAAAGCGAGAAATTAGGTATCAAATGGCGAAAGGGGTAAGAAGAGACTCACCTGGCGGATCTGAGAGACGAGAAAGAGATTACTGGAGAAACTGCCGGCGTAAGCGCAGAGAGACAGGACCGGGAGTTGAAAAAAAGAGAGGAAAACTTTAATGAATTGCTTTGGCGATGAAAAAGGAAGTAAGTAGCGGCGCGTGTGTGGGTCCCGTTTTGATATTCACTCATGTTTTAGAAAACCGACCCGACAATGAAATAGTTTTTGCATTTTCGATGATTGATACTAAAATCTGCTAATATGATTTTTCGAATCAATTCAAATCACTTTGGTAGTGTTGAAATGTCGTAACTTTTACAACATCTTTTTTTTTTCCCTTCTTTTCTAACCATCTCACATTGGAGGAGGTAGGACAATATCAATCTAAAGAATCCTGATAATGGTTTTGTAAATATTTGTCGAAAAAAGAATAATGGTTATGTGGTTCGTGGTAAAAGTTTTTTTTTTTTTTTGAAAAAACGTCCAAGTTCGTTCATAAAGTACATGATCATAAAGTAATAAATTCTTTGTTAACAAAGTTCATCGAGGAGTATAAAAACAAAATTTAAGTTTCCAATCATGTTCGGTTTGTTTGAATCAGATTTTGGTCTTTTGAATATGAAATTTAGCTCTATTGTAAACCCGGATGAACCCGTTCAAGTTGGTTCTAACTTAGGAACTTTTAGTAAAATTCTTGTTTATAATTAGAAATTATAAAGTACACAAGTTAAAAGGTTGGTTTAGGAGGATAAACACATAAACATGTTAAAAAACTATCAACTAACAAATCTATAAATGTAAAAAACATTGTTTACAGTTCAAAACTAAAACAATATTGCTGAAACTTCAAAACAAAAATTTTATGATCAAACTTTAAAAGCAATCATCAAAAAATAAAATTCTTATTATTGACCAATATTAAAAATATACTTTAATTATTTATGTTATAGATATTTATTGAAATCTTTGACTGTTTTGTTTACTTATTTTATGGTGTGGTTTAGGTTTTGTATGAGTTTTACTAGATTATTATATTTTCCAAATTTCTTCGGATATTTGTTCAGGTTTAGGTTCAGTTCGGATAAAACTCAAAATATTATAAAACAAGATTCATTTAAGTAGTGTTATTCGTTGTAGATATTAAATTCTAACCCAATAGATTTAAAATGTGCAATATTTTGAATTATCCATTAATGATTTGTAATTCTTTGTTACATTAATATCAACTAATTTTAAATTTTATTTATTTTTGATTTATCAATTCAAATACGTCAAGAGTTTAGAATAATTTACTACTGATTTGAATATATATGATCTCTATCATGTGTTTATAATAAAATTAAATACAACATTAAAAGCATGTAAATATCATTTCTTAAATTTAGAACTATATGAAAATTGCACTCTTAAATTTATAGCTATATGAAAAATAAAATAAAAATTCAAATGTATCAAAAGCAAAACAAAAACCAACTTAAGAAAATGATGTGAAAATTTTATTTTTTGAATAAAACATGTCTTTCTCTAGTGATTTGTCTCCGAATAGAAAGTTTAATTGATTATTGTTATTCAAAAGAGCGTTGTTAATCAATAACCCAAAAATGTGAAAGAAATAGGAAAATAATATCAAAGTTTGGATAAAAATATACGTAAAATGTGAGTTGATAATTCTGAGTGTTAATTTTTCAACTGAAAATCTTTGGGTAGAGTTTGGGTTATGATTGCCAAAATTTACTCACAAAAGTAGTATCAAAATGGTTTAACATTTTTACAGCTCTTTTCATGAGGAAATTCAATCTATATATGAATAACACGAGATTTTAACTTCTCACTTCAAATCTTACATTGAATAAACAATAGATTTAAACTTTTTAATAATATTATTATCAATGCAAGAACCAATAACACTAGATTTAAATTCTTAAAATGAAAATATTTTAAATACAAAAATCAATAAGACCAGATTTATAAAAAGAAATTAAAAGCAACTAATGAATATGATGTGATTATGTACAGCACAAGAGAATGGATACATGAACTTGATCATGGACAACTTGTAGTTGAGGATGCAACAAGAAGAATGTCTTATCTGGAATGGAAAACTATCATCAGAGATATCTTAAGCACCATTCAAGTTACTACAATCTCAAGCTGATCAACAATTAGGCAAGTAGCGTATGTGTGCTCATTTTCCCTATCTTTGATTTTCTCCCACTGGATTTTCCAAAAGGTTTTTAACGAGGCCATAAGTTACTTCTCTTATCACCTAGTTGTTGATCTCCATCCAGACATGAAATAAAAACCTTATATTATGATTTATTCTATGTTTTCGGTTTAGGACAATGTTTTCTGGTCTGAACAGAGCAGTTGAACTTGTCAGACAAAGCTGGTTGGATTCAGAAAAGGAAGTTGGATTTGTCATCCCAGATCATTTAGTCTATCTATGGAATGATTGATATACGTTTTGGCGTGAATGGTTACTGAGCCAAATGTATACTAATAAGTAAAATGTCGTGAAC
This sequence comes from Moricandia moricandioides, assembly GCA_905132885.1. Lineage (NCBI taxonomy): Eukaryota > Viridiplantae > Streptophyta > Magnoliopsida > Brassicales > Brassicaceae > Moricandia > Moricandia moricandioides. The sequence goes on along the minus strand of CAJHQQ010004650.1, from coordinate 1,259 downwards.
AATTATCTGGCGGTTACTGGATCAGTTACTGATAGCAGTTATCAAAGTGGTTACTAAAAAGTTCCAGAGTGGTTTCGGGATTGACTTAACTGACTTGGACAATTACTGAGTTGTTTAGGAAACAGTTAGTTGTATGAGCTAGAGAAGCAGTTATTGATTTATCCAGAATAAATAATTGTTCGGATAGAAAGTTATATATGGTACTAGGCACGAGAGCAGTTTTGGAAACGGTTATGGACAGTTATCGAGAGTAGTTACTAAATTGATGAGGAGTTAAATAACTGTCTCCGGACAGTTATTCATGTACGGATGGAGAACGGTATATTTATTAGGGCGATAACTTACTTGGGCAGTTATGGGCGGTTAAGGCCATGAAGTAACCGCTAAAATCCTTTTAAAAGTCTAATTTTCGTAGGAAAAAGGGGTAATTCTCTTCCAGTTACGTTTTGTACAGTAAAATACCGAGAAAACTTGAAAATCATACAGAGAACATCTGAGAGAGGGAAAGGCTGAACGGAACAAAGAGAGACATGGAGGGTCGATCGTAGTTTCTGTGGGTGGTCACAAGTTTTCCTGGCTTGACGGCGAGTGGTTCTGATCAATCCACTGATTGGATTGTGATTGATGATCCGAGAATCAATGGATACCGGATTGATGGGATTGAGAGTGGACAGTTGGATACATTGTATATTTTGTGGCCGATCAAGTGCTAGATCAAAGAGGATACTGGATATTGAGCAAACGCATGGTGAGTTTTGATCGATCAGCGGTTACAACCAAGGAAGACTAGGAGCATGGTGTAGAGAGGAGGATCGATTGAGTCTAACTCAAACTGGGGTGTTTTCCGAATGTATAGAGATCGATTGAGATCAAGGAAATGATCAGATTGATTGGAGAAATGACCGACAAGGGTTAAACTGAGATTGTGCCGATGGTTTGCTTGTTTTCGGATGGATGATCCAGAAGTAAAAGTAAGAGTTTAGGCGTACTAATGATGGGTGATCTGCTCGCGAAAGGAACAAGGATAAGTCCTCACTGGTATGAGAGGCTGGTCGCATGTTTTGTTTAAAGAGAAAATCGTGAGTCCGGATGGATGGACAGAGAGGCTAAAGGAGATTAATCCGACAACTGTGTGACTATTGTGATCCAATAGAGATCAAGCCTGAATGGGGAAGAATTGGGAACATGTTCGATTGAATGAGGCGATAAGTGGTTATATTGAGTCTGATTTATTGGAGAATTGAGTATTGGGTGATGAG
>CAJHQQ010004649.1:0-25331 GCA_905132885.1 Moricandia moricandioides | reverse complement strand
AAACCAATATCTACTGGAGCTGGAACACACAAACCGTAAGGCTGCAAGGTTAGCGTCGAACGACGCCGCAGCAGCAACGATCGACAGTCATCGTAGAAACGCAGAGACGGCTGATCAAAAGGTGTTGATTCAAAATGTGTCTGGAGACCTGCATGACCTGGATGGTAATCTATGTAATGCAGCAAGCCATATGATAGATGCTCAGGGGGTTGTAATCTCTGATGCGATTGTTGTTGCTAAGAGGAATGACTTTGAAATGGACCCTGACTTCTATGATATTGTGGGTCATCACCCTTTTAAGGGTCTTCCTCACGATGACCCAAGACACCACATCGAATAACTTGAGGATCTAGTCTCGATTATAAGGATGAATTGAGTCTCTGAAAACTACATACTCTGCAAGATTTCCCCCCACACACTCTCTCTCTCTCTCTCTCTCTCTCTCTCTCTCTCTCTCTCTCTCTCTCTCTCTCTCTCTCTCTCTCTCTCTCTCTCTCTCTCTCTCTCTCTCTCTCTCTCTCTCTCTCTCTCTCTCTCTCTCTCTCTCTCTCTCTCTCTCTCTCTCTCTCTCTTTGGGGATGCATCTAGCTTGCTCAAGAAACTCCATCCAAGATCTATAACCTGATTAGAGGACACTAAAAGCGCTTTTCCTCAACGAAATTCTTGATAATTATTTAGATACTCAAAAGATCATAATGGAGACTACGTTGGACCTAATCCTAGAGGGGTGTGGAAGATGAACATAGATTTCAAAGAGAATTTGGATTTTGTCCATTTTGAGTTGAATGGGAAACTGAAGCTTTGAAAACTTATGTCTAAAAGCTGGATTCGGTCTACATTGAGCTGAATGGGAAGTTTGAATCTTTGAGTGATCATGTCAGGAAGTTGGGTGGCCAAGTTGTACAGATTGAGGTATCTTATGATCATTTCCCTGCAGCTGCTTCTCAGAAAGGCTTAATAGAAAAAAGTGATCGTAAGAGCATCCCTTTGGTATCAACGTCAATCAACACCACCTTGGCGTCGCTCGACACCCCTCGGGTATCACAGCAGTTAGAGACATAAACAACCAAGTCTAGGGGAAAGAGCATAAAGCGGAAGAGGAAGAAGAAGAAGTAGAGCAAAAGAATCAAGGGCGATCCTCAACTGACATTAATTCCCAGACTGTTCAAGATGGTAATACCGAGTATAGGCTGCACAATAGAGGTGGTTCAAAACCATTTTCTAGATCAGAGGAGTTCCCACTCCATATCAGAAGGAAAAATGTGAGGATTCCGTGATAAGCTTCATAGGTTGGATGTTTAAGACAAAGAAAGAGGAAATTGAGATTTGTTTTAGAGAAAAATCTCATTCTTGTATAGAATGAACCTGAACTCCAACATTCAAGATAATGACTAAAAACAAGGGCTGAATGAGAGACAACCCCTTATTAGGTAATTTTTCAATTCAAAAAAAAAATCGAGGAAGATGATTTGATCACTAGCATCAACCGACGGCTTGCAAGCGTCGGTCGACGCACTTTCTTCCAAGTGTCGAGCGACACCTGATCAGCGTCGTTCAACGGTCATCGTATACAGCAGGTATGAGTCGATTCTCCTTGTTTAATTTTAGAGCTTTTCTTTATTTGTTTCCCAATTTTTGGGGTGGATAACACCAGGGTCAATGTTGCTTAAATCTCGGGGAGGTTGTTACTGACAGTGTGTTTTGTTTTGAGTGTCAGTTATGTAGTTTTATTGAGTCAAAACATAGCTAGTTGGGGACAATGGACTTTTTCTTGGAAAAAAACCACTTAATCACTCTATGGCACCATTATGAGTTATTAATTTGTAGATGATATTGAATGGAAATACCAAAATGGATCAACATACCAATAATATCCACACTTACTCAGAATGTTTGAAGGAACCCAAGCCGACCTCCAACCTAATCAACTCTATTTGCTTGTCTTGGGCTTGGAATACACATGATTCCTCATGCAAGTCTGAAAGGTAAAAGTATGTGTGTTTCTGGTTCTCCTCTCTCCTCTCTTCAGCATCTAGAAAGAGAAAGAAAAGATTGATATGACTTCCTGAGTAGTAAAGGGATAGGAAAAATTCTTATGACCACACTGTTTCACTACAAGGGAATGATCACACAAAGATGGAATGAGGAGGGGAATAGAAAAACTTCCTATGACCCCATTATTTACCAAAATTTTTCAGAGATTGAAAATAAAATAATAAAAAAGAAGATAAAATGATTCAGAAAATAGAGAAAGGAGGAAAGCAACCATAGAAAATTGCATATGTGTTCAAAACCATGTTGAGGTAAGAGTTCATATGTCCTTTGATCAATATTGCCAAGAAACTGATTATTTCTTAATGTGAATCTTGGTGTAGTTTATGCTTGTTACCAAGTGATTTGTTGCCTGAAAATTTCAGGTAAATAGTATTGTTACCCATATTGTCCACATTTCCGACGAGATGCAGAAGCAGAAACAGAAACAACCAACGCCGGAAAAAGCGTCTTCGGTCACTCAAAAATGAACAAACAGAATGGTGAAACAGAGAGGGTTACAGCCATCAATTCAGAAGATACGTACACATCTTCTTCATCTCAATCAGAAGAGATGAAGAAGAGGACATACTTGCCTTACGGGCATGGACTCTTCGGCAGTTATGTTTAATTCCAAAGGTTACACTGTCTTGAACGGTTTAGCCTAAAGCTTGAACCAGTTGCATCCAATTAAGATTCACATTAATTCACTGATTAATTATTGTTGTAACGAAATGTTTATGCCTACGTTATTGATTCAGGAATCTTAAGTTATAAGTACTATAATTAAGAAATGACTGTATCTCTCTGTTTTTAGTGTTGATTACAATAATTCACTGTAGTTCTTGGGAATGATTTCAGAATCTAATTTTTATAGTGATGTTGTAAAAGTTTTGTGTCTCTTATTATTCTTATGGCCAAGAAGTTGAGGTTATTAATCAAAAATATTAGGGAAAAATGTCTCACATCGGTATTTGGAAGGGATACTTAGTAGATGGATCACTCCACTTATCGTCAATTGATTTTAAGTTGGAAACTCATCTAAGTTAACATGGTATCAGAGCAGGCCCACACCCTAATCTATTAATTCGGCCCGGACAGTGGCTCAATCATCCCACGAATTGATGGTCCAAAGAAGACTTAATTTCTACGAGATTGTTAGAGAATAACTCAGAGAGGGTACGATGGATTATGGGAAATTAATGGTTATATACACCATTATCTCGAAGGAGGGTCTTTGAGAGAAGATCACACATTCAAATTTTCTAAGTGACTTGAGTAATATATAAGAGACTTGGATCAATCCACTTATCGCCAATTGGTTTTAAGTTTGAAACCTAAAAAACTTATCATGGTATCAGAGCATTGACTCCTTGACCTAGATTATTTTTTTTGGGCCTCCGTTCTCTCTTCTTCTCCTACGCTCCTCTCTGTTTTTTTTTTCCTCTAAACCTCTGTAATTTTTTTCTGTTCATCTCTAAGAATCACCATGGCCACTAAAAATCAAACATCCATTGAACATACGTCTGTGTTCAATGCTCAAAACCCTCAGAGCATGTTGCTTTTGGTGAATATGTCGAGTGTCACCAAACTCACCAAAGTTGAACTACTTAATGTGGAGTAAGCAAGTTACTGCTTTACTCGAAGGCCATGAGTTGCATACCTTTCTTGCTGATACAGAACAGGCTCCTCCTGCAACGATCACTGTAGATGACCAATCCATGGTGAACCCCGCATTTGCAGCTTAGCGTCGTCAAGATCGTCTCCTCTTCAGTCCCATGAGAGGAGCCATCTCTCTTCCTGTGCAGTCCATAGTCTCCAGCGCCACCACATCCGCCGAGATCTGGAGCCTCTTGGCTACTGCCTTTGGAAATCCGACACGGGGCCACATCCGACAGCTCAAATACCAGATCAAGAGCTGTACCAAACACACCAAAACCATCTCCGAGTACTTGTGCATCATCAAAGCTAAGACTGACGACTTGGCTCTCCTTGGGAAACTGATGGATTCAGAAGATCCCACGGAGCAAATTCTTGCGGGACTTGGTGAATTACTTAATCGAGAAGCTATGATTCTTTGCGCAGAAACTACTCAACCAACTCCCATTGTTGCGAATTCAACTGAAACTCATTCATGAGGACAAACAATAACCACCAAACCCGTAGCAATCAACAGTATTGCTCCAACAACAACCATAACAACCGGAACCAGTACCCCAACAACATGGAGGTCGTGGACAGTATCATGGGAGATGCAGCGCATGTGGCGTTCATGGTCACAGTGCTAAGTTTTGTCCTGAATTCCGTATGGTTCGTGGCTCCCAAGCATCTCAGACACAGCAGTGGAACTCCTCACCGCAGCCTAGAGAGAACCCATCAATGCTATCCGACTCCTCTACTTGGTTGCTTGATTCTAGTGCTTCACACTATATGACCACTGATCTTGGAGATCTTTCTCTCCATCCACCATACAGTGGCAACGATTACGTGATGCCTGGAGACGGCTCGGGTCTCCAGATATCACACACGGTTTCTTTCTCCTTTCCAAATTATTCTCGTCCATCTTTTATTGACAATGTTTTGTGTGTTCAATCTCTTCCTACAAATCTGATTTCTGTTTTTCAACTCTGTAGAACTAATGGTATTTCTGTGACATTCACACCAACATATTACCAGGTGAGAGATCTTCAAACGGGGACTCTTTTACTGGAAGGAAAGCCTAAGAACGGCACATAGGAGTGGCCGACTCTGAGCTTCATCCCCACACCCATCTCTTGCATTTGCTTCCACAGCCAAAACCAACCTCTCGGACTGGCATTTTCGTTTAGGCCGCCCTGCATTTCCAATTTTAAGACACATTGTTTCAGCTTTTAATTTACCAGTTTCGTCAAATGTTTTACTAAAAAAGCCTTGCAATTCTTGATCTATCAATAAGATTCGTAAGTTACCTTTCTCTACATCAACCTTGCAATCCAATCATCCTCTTGATATTGTCTTCTCCAATGTTTGGACTTCACCAATTGGTTCCGTCGATGGTTTTAAATACTATGCCATCTTCGTGGATCATTTCAAAAGATACACTTGGCTTTATCCATTGAAACAGAAATCTCAAGTCTTTGATGTTTTTACAAAATTTCGGTCTTTAGTTGAAAACCAATTTCAGAGCTTAAAACAATCTCAAGCTATAATACCATATATCTTAACATGGTATTAGAGCCAGATCCAAATATTCCAACCAGATCCGTTATCGATTCAGCTCAAAGCTGGCCCATCGATCTTTGCACAAACATTCCGAGATTGATGCTCAAAGAGTCATCATCTCGAGGGGCGTATTAGGGACAAATGCCCCACATCGGTAGTTGGAAAGAATACTTAGTAGATGGACCACTCCACTTATCCTCAATTGGTTTTAAGTTGGAAGTTCACTGGCTTAACAAATAATAGTTGTGCAGTAGAAAGAGAGCAATACTTTTTGTAAGTGATATGTGAATTCTGCAGAAGGGAAGATAAAATTAAGATCGGGGCCATGAGTGAGTTATGTCTTGGAGTAATGTGTGTGTATTGTTCCAAAAAAAAACAAAAGAGAGCATTATATCATGTGTGTTTTATCTTATTAAACATTTAATCTATTAAATTATAGTCTTATGACTTTTTTATGTGTGATATTTTTATTTGGACCATCTATAAGAAAGTTTATTAAAATATACATAAGTTAATTATAATATCTTTTAATATCTTAATCAAAAGAAATTAAACATTTTTAAAAAAATTCTAACAATATCTTTTTAGAATTTTTTTAAAATTTATTTTCCTAATTAATTAATATAAATTATAATTATAATTATAATATAATTATAAATTAACATTAATTAATTTTTGATTTAAAGAAATTTTTTAAAACATATAAAATATTTTAATTATGTTTTGCTGACAATTAAAAATTAAAATTATTATTTTCAAAGTATATTTTAAAAAAAGATTTTGTTAGAATTCTTTTAAATATTATTTATATTTTAAATAAAAAGATATTACAATATATACAATCTATTAAATTTGAGTCAGATTTTTATTTTCGTGTGTTATATTTTAATTTTGCACTATTAAAAACATGTTCATCTAAATCATTTAGATTACATGATATAACATATTTATTTATACATGTAATTTATCATAAATATGTTTAACCAATTTAAATCAAATTAGTCATTAATCCGAAATCAACTCATTATGTATTTTTAAAATAAAATCACGTCTACTTAATAAACAATACACATATCTTACATTCTTTGATGTTTATAATTTTTCAAAAAAAAAATTCTAATCAGTTATAAATGGAATCATATATATAAAATCTAATTTTTAACATATAATATATTCAGTAATATATTCAATTAAAAAACGTTAAAACACATTCAAAATTAATCATATAAAATTAATTTTCTAAAAGATTTCAAACCATATGAAACTGGATGGAAAATTAAGGTTAAGGTTAGTAGGTCAAAGTGACACATTTAAAGTTAGAGTTAATAGATTTTTCGCTGTCACTTCATATACAAATACTTATATTAGGTATTCAGAGTTTTGTAATGACATATGATTCTTTTAGAAGATAGAAACAACAAACTTAAACAATCTATAAAGTAAAATAAATGTTTAACTATAAAAATGAAACTTAACCGCGCATGGCGCGAGTTCCATTCTAGTTTAATGGTTGAAACTGAATTCTTCAAGTATTATATTATTTCTCTTTTGCTAAATAACATATGTTTTTATTGCAACTATATATATTCGTTGTTCCTTTTAAAACTTGAGTTTTCATCATCATTGGTTTGTGATATAGCCTATTTATTACCAGTTTTAGGCCATGTTATGAACTCTATTTAGGGTCTATTATATGTGTCTAGGCTATTGTTTAAGGTCTTCATAGGTCCAGGTACGTTTTGGAGATACATGGAGATACTTGGAGTTTTTGGAGCTTTTAGAGGAGAATAATCCGTAGCTTATCATTGAGAGAGTCAAAGTACAAGACTCCAAGCGATCGACGGCACTGTCTTGACGTTGAACGATGTTAGATGACCAAGATCGATTTATGCTTCACACTTGCCATCGATCGATGACCAAGTCGCAGACAACTGCTTTTAAGCCCAAGTTAGAGATAAGAAACAAGATTACAAGTTTACTCCTCGACGAGTTTGACCTAGATATTAGGGTTTTATATTTATACTTTATGTATGACACCTGAAAAAGGGGGGCACAAAAAGGCATACGTACGGAGACGTACAGTGCTAGGTTCTTAGTATTCTATTTATGGAGAACATTCATAACTCCTTAGGGAGATTTTTATTGGAACCCTAGTATTTTATCTATGCATTACATTCAGATTATTATTCTTACTTTGATTATGTCTGAGTAGTTATCAACTAGGTTTAGGGTTTACTAATGGTATTGATGGATTTGCCAAACAATAGAATTGTTAGAGTGATTATTAGATCTATCAATAAAATTGTGTTCATTGCTTGTGTTCTAGAGTAGCTAACTAGAACCATGATCATAGGATAGTTAGGCGCAAGCGAGAGCATGGTCTACTACCGTAATGAATTATGTTGAGCTAGGTTGCTAGAAACAAACGAGAGTTTATTTAGTTAATCTAGTGAACTATCGAATTAGGTCATAAAGATTGACTCAAGAAACCATCGATCGACGGTCATTTCGTGTCAACAAGCGAGATCTGAGACATCGGACTTAGTCAATAGATTAGATTCGCAACGAGAGTTGGACGTCTTTTATATTAGATATCGAATTCTATGATTAATACCCTTAGCTTCTATCCTCTATAATACATTTGCCTGAAATCCTAGATTTAGCATATTTAAATCTACATCTAGTTAGTTTAGTAGCATATTTCCATATTTACATTATTAGCATATTTTCATATTTACATTATTAGCATATTTCCATATTTACATTATTAGCATATTTCCATATTGCATCTACACTCTCCAATAAGGAACATTTCCTTAGACTGATTACTTGTTACCAATATATATATATATATATATATATATATATATATATATATATATATATAATCACTTAATTTAACCTTTAGGAATAAGAAATCTATTATGTGCCATTTTTCTCTGTGGATTTGATCCTTAAGTACTACACATGATCTCTCTTGGCAAGAGTATTGTTTTGTGTGTTAGGATTAAAGATTAATTTGATAGTTATTGTTTAGGATATTTATACCCTGTTAGAACAATAAACACATCCATGTCAAATTTGGCGCCGTTGCCGGGAAACATTGATCACCATTAGATTTAATTTTTAGGGTTTAGTCTAGGTTTGTTTTACTTTCAAGTTACTGATTTTTCTTTTCTTTTGCCTTTCAGGTGCATGCAAAAGAGTACCAGGAGAAATAAAGGACAAGAATTACTATTCTCATACCCGCATAAACTTGAACGTACGATCTGCAAAGAAAGACGACGAGCATCGATCGACAGCATACATTCAGCGTCGACTGACACTTCTTTACGGATAGCATCGACCGGCATCATAACTCTAGCATCGACCGACATTGATCACTTAGCATCGATCGACAACATCTCACCTGCATCGATCGACGACAGGAGACGAGTTCAGAGACAAGGGAATTCAGGCTTCAACAGGAACTCCTATGGTATCCGTAAAAGGAGTAAATTTTATCAGAATTCACAGCGAAGGCCCTTCAACAACAACAGGACTTATGGATCTACCTACTACTAGAATCCTCCTCCAGAAAGTCAGGAAAGCAAGATTGAAGCGATGGTTGATAGAATTTTAGAGGGACAACAGAAGATGACTGTGGATTTCAATGGGAAGATAGATGGTATGTACCTCAACCTCAACACCATGTTCGAAAACCTCAGCAGTCATGTGAAGAAATTGGAGAATCAAGTGATGCAAACAAGTGAGACCATTAATAAGCATGAGAGTTTGATCAAGGAGAAAATAAAAGCTGGGCAAAGACACCACGTCAATGTCTTGATTGATGATGATTTCTGGCAAGAAGTCAAGAGAGAGGACCCCCAAGATAGCAATTTTTGTGTGGAAAATTTGGTTTCACTCGGAAATTCTAATTAGCATCTATCGACACCAACCGGAGAGAATCGATCGACGGTGAAACCTATCGACTCAGTGGCTTCGTGTGAATCGATCGACACCTTTTCCATGACATTGATCGACAAAGTGACAGAAGAATTTATCGACAGTACACACTTAGCATCGATCGACAGGAGAGAAACCCAGTTCGACTACCGAACCTAAATGCGAGCTTGTTTGTACGTCCAACCGTGACAAATTTATAACAGAATACAGACACATCTGAAGCTATGGATACTGATATATAAGATGAGGGACACTCAAAGAGGAGACAAAAGATCCCCAAAAATCAACGCAGAGAAGCCAATGAAAGGGAGATAGATAGCTTTGCTAAAAGAGTTTTAAAATTCCTCTAGATACTTCTTTTTATGAGGCTTATTATACTCACAGATTGTGGATGTTTTTTCAGGGAAACAAGGGAGACAGATGATGATATAGAAATAATGTTCAATCACCTCAAAGAGAAGATGCAGCAGAGGACCTGTGTGAAGAAGAAAAGTGATCCTCGGAAGTTCGTGATTCCATGCTTCATCAAACGAAACAAATACCCCAACGCCCTATGTGACACTGGATCTTCAGTAAGCATTATGCCAAAGTCAATGGCAGAGGAGCTCAACTTGAAAGTGGAACCCTTCAACGATTCCTTTACATTCGTAGACTGCTCAAGAGTGAACTCATGAGGGATGGTAAAAATGTTCCAGTGCAGATCAACAATACATTAGTCCCAACATACTTTCATGTGATTGACATCATGATAGATTGGAACTCTTCTCTACTACTTGGGAGAGCATTATGGCTACTATGGGAGCCATACGCGATATGAAGTTAAACAAGTTGTATTTATCTCTAATTGATCAAAATATTTTTTATGAACCTGTCAAAAATAAGAACAAGGCTACCATGATCAAATTGTGCAATGATGCAGAGCTTGTGGCCACATGTTTCTACAATTACAAATTCAGTGAGGAATCAGAAGAAGGAGCATCGATCAACACTCAACCCAACCCATCGATCGACAGCCATACATTCAATAATCGATCGACACCCACCCTATCGCATCGATCGACACTCAAACATCCGACCACGCCAACACCTACCATGGCGATTTCAGTAACAACACAGCCTACCTCGAGTACGACGAAGAAACGATTGAATACCGAGGGATTGCTATGGAAGAGGCTTGAGTTTTTCATATATCAGAGACTATAGCTGCCAGACTCATAATGCTTCATCGTAATATTGAGAATCCACAAAGGAGAATGCATTCAGTGGAGGTTACTAAGGAGATCATAAAGAACGAGAAAGCCAAAGGAGATGAAGAAATGAGAAGCTTCATTGCAACATGGTTTCAGAAGAGCAAAGAAGATGTAGACACTTGTTTTCCAAGTGTTGATCCACCTCCATTCTTTAGTAAGAAATTTCAAAACATCGAGCTTAGGATTATAACCAAGCGCTGAGTGGAAAGCAACCCACTGTTTAGTAAACTATTTATACTACCATCGATCGACACCGTAGAGGCACCATCGGTCGACATTGAATCGCGACCAACGATTGACAAAACCGGCATACCATAGATCGACACTCTCTTGCAGAGAGAGGTATTAAGTTATATACTTAAGCTATTTACTTATGATTTGATTTTTCCTAACCAAATCTGGGGCGGATTACACTAGGAACAGTGTAATTGAAGTCTGAGGAAAGTTCGCTAATGCTATTTTATTGTTTTGAGTTTTATTTACTATCTATATATAAGTTTTTCAAAGAGTTTCATCGAGTCAAGAAGGGGACTATGATGAAGATTTATTATTGACTAACCACACTTTAGAATCATTCTTAGAAGGTTGTTTACAAAGATTACAAGAGATACCAAAGTGGATCATCATGCCACTATATCACACTTGCTTAGAAAGTTTGAAGGAATCAAAGCTAATTTCCAACACTAATCCTGACATTATTTGCTTGCTTTGAGATTTGGTTTACACTGGATCAGATTTCTTCTGCAAGTCTGAAAGGGAAAAGTCTGTGTGCTTCTGATTCCCTCTCTCTCCCCTTCAGATTGAAAAAGGAGTCGAACAGGATTTGGTGGCTACAACCATTAAAGCTTAATTCATGTGATCCTAGAAAGAGATAAAGGTCAAAAAGAAGTGAACAGAATCTGGTGGCAAAAACCATTAAGGCTTGATTCATGGAAGCCTATCCAAACATCTCAGTCAATTACGGAGACGTACGGTGCTAGGTTCTTTAGTATTCTAAAGAAGTGAACAGAATCTATGGTGGCAAAACCATTAGGGTTTAATTCATGGAAGCCTATCCAAACATCTCAGTCAATTATGGAGACGTACGGTGCTAGGTTCTTTAGTATTCTATTTAGGGAAAACATTCATAACTCTTTAAGGAGATTTGTATTGGAACCTCAGTATTTTATCTATGCATTATATTCAGATTATTCTTCTTACTTTGATTATGTCTGAGTAGTTATCAACTAGGTTTAGGGTTTATTAATGGTATTGATGGATTAGCCAAACAATAGAATTGTTAGGGTGATTATTAGATCTATCAGCAGAATTGTGTTTATTGCTTGTTTTCTAGAGTAGCTAACTAGAACTCTGATCATAGGATAGTTAGGCACAAGCGAGAGCATGGTCTACTACTGGAATTAATCATGTTGAGCTAGGTTACCAGAAACAAACGAGAATTAATTTAGTTAATCTAGTGAACTTGTCGAATTAAGTCATAAAGCTTGACTCAAGAAACCATCGATCGACGCAGGATTATTGCCAGCGAGCGACGGTCATTCTGTGTCACAAGTGAGAGCTGAGACATCGGGCTTAGTCAATAGATTAGACTCGCAGCGAGAGCTGGACGTCTTTTACATTAGATATCGAGTTCTATGATTAATACCCTTAGCTTTTATCCTTTATAATCCACTTGCATGAAATCCTAGATCTAGCATATTTACATTTACATCTAGTTAGTTTAGTAACATATTTCCATATTTGCATTACTGGCATATTTCCATATTGACATTATTAGCATATTTCCATACTGCTTTTACACTCTCCAATAAGGAACATTTCTTTAGACTGATTACTTGTTACCAATATATATATAATCACATAGCTTAACCTTTAGAAATGTCAGCCATTGTTCTTTGTGGATTCGATCTCCAAGTAATACACCTGATTTCTCTTGGCAAGAGTATTGTTTTGTTTGTTAGGATTAAGATTTAATTTGATAGTTAATTGTTTAGGATATTTATACCATGTTAGAACAGTAAACACACTCATGTCAGTTTGTTTGACTTTAATAGGTTTTATCTTCATCTCTCCTATTAATCGGACCAATATATGATTATACATCGACCAAGCTGGAAAAGTTTATCTTTAACTTGCTGACTATCACTTAATGGTTACTTCTTTACCTAAACCCATGCTTCTTGACCAATGTATTGAGCTACTATAACATTCATGTGCATCTGCAGTCGCAGTCGGGCAGAAACATGAAGCTGCTAACGCCTATGATAAAGCTGCAAAATGCTACATGAAACTCAACAAAAATGGTATGAAGAGATAGCCTTAAGCTACTATTTTGGACTAAGAATCTCAGTAAATATGAGTGCTTACTTCTTGAAAGTTCCTTGTAAAGAAAATTATGCTTCTTTAACGGTTATATGACTTGAGCTTTGAATGACTTTTATATAGAAACTTTGGTTTGTTTCTTATTTTTGTTTGTTCCTAATGACTATGGATATGGGGTTATACAGTGTGTTCAGAACGAGAACAAATTGAGGTATATGTAGGTACATGTAACATCATGTTTCACAGTGGCTTGAACAAGACATGAACTAAGAACTCTCACTCTGTCTCATGGAGCCAGTATCCTCACAATCATGAACAAGCCATGAACCAGGATCTCTCTGTCTCAAGGAGCCAACATAAGAAAACTGATAAAGAGGAAAGAAGGTCATCATCATCAAGGTTTAACAATACTCAGTCGAGACACATAATCTCTTTCATTTGATAATACACGGAATGTTGCCAATCTGAGCTTTTAAAAAATTTCATGAAGAGAAGTCTAGAAGAAGTTAACTCAAGGAAAGTCAACAAGTGAGGCCACTTGAGGCTAAATGGATTACTAATACAAATATGAAGCAACACAAACGTAAGTACAAAAAGAAAGTGATGGTCGACTATCGTCTAATTACTTATTGATATAGATAATCGTCCATGTATTACATACATTTAAAATCGAAATAATTTAAAATCTTCCAAATGGTTTCTCCAACACCTGATAGAGACTTATTCATGACAATGCAACCTAATTATGCCTTAATGCAATCCTAAATGATGCAAAAGAGATCAAAAAGTGATAGTTAAAACACTTAAAATCTGAATACATCAAATTTAATCTTATTAGCTCTAGAGGGCTCGTGTTTCAAAGCACTGTCCTTTAAAAACCAGGGAAAATAAAGCGTTTTGCTTTTGTATTAAAATCTGTCAATGCTCTGAAACCTAGGTTTGCCTCATCTTTATGCTGAAATACATTATCCCAGAATAACTAATGCATACACCTTTCATTCCTCCTGAGTTTCACCAAAATTGGGATACCACACTTGTTATCTTCATTATGAGTGTTTTTGGTAATCGGAAAAAAAACATAACATGATTCGGTAGTGTAGTTGAAACTGATTTTATGAGCACTTCCTTTCTTCTTTTTATCAGAAATTTTGCATGTCCATCTATTTACTCTATTATGTAGTCTATCCTATATGAACCCGAAAATTTGTGGTTTTTGGTTCTCCTAGACTCTCTGGAATCTCCAAATATGAACATACCCCTCCTATTTTTTGAATCCCTAAAATGTCATAAATTTCATTCCAATTTGTTTTCTCAATCCTATGCGAAAGTTGTATAGAAGATTTTTCAAAAAAAAAAAAAATTGGCTAGACACCAAATCATAGTCTTCCAGGATTTCCGGAATAGTTTGACATTCCTCTATTTGCATTTTGCAACGAAAAAAAGACTATCATTTACTAATAGAAGGTGAACTCACCATCACTACTCCTATCAAAAAGACGCCCAAGTCTGACCATGAGTCAGCGTCCCGGCCCTAATAGGCAAGCATTAGAAGTTGGAGCTTCCATCCCGCAATAATAGACAACAATTCACTATAGCGTGATGGTAGTGATGATGAGATTTAATCATACCGTATAATATTTGTCGAACTACTCGTCCTCACATTCAATGGGCGGCACTGTGAGTCGGAACCAAAATGATATATCATTCCCATCTTCACTTCTATGTGAAAGGTCTTAACCACATCATTATGGTTCGACACATGGTCAGACTTAGTTTGTTACATCAGCCATTCTTTCCAATAGAATTGCTAATTGTAAATGAGTAATCGTATGTTACATCAGCCATATGAATAAGGGTCTTTTTGGTTCATCATCCAAATGAGTCATTTAGATGGAGATGAGAGTTTTGTTTGTTTAGACATTAAAAGTACAATTCATCTGGATGATTCATCTGAATGAGTTTTAAATTTAAGCTTAATTTTAAAGTCCATCCGGCCGAACCAATTTGGACCATTTAGATGGAGACAGTTCTGTCAAAATAGTATAATATCTATTATACCTTTTATATAATCACAAATTACAAACTTAAATCTAATATCATTTTGTCACTCACGAAAAAATGACAAAATCGCATTTTCTCACTAAAATAAAATAATTGCATTTTCTCGCCAAAGCCACAAAACATATTTTTACGTCAAAATCGCAAAAATACATTTTTCCACAAAACAACAAAAACGCATTTTCCCGCCAAAAACAAAAAAAAAAATGCATTTTCCCTCTAAAACACATTTCTCCGCCAAGATCGCAAAAACGCACTTTCTCCCCCTCCAAAATCGCAAAAGGCATTTTCCCGCCAAACCCCACAAATTGTATTTTCCTGCCAAAACACACAAAACACAGTTTACCGCCAAAATCGCAAAAACTAATTTTCCACCAAAAACGCAAAAAAAAAACATTTTCCCATCAAAAATACAAAACACATTTTTCCGCCAAAACCCACAAAAAGCATTTTCCCGCCAAAACTCGCAAAACGCACTTTACCGCCAAAACTCGCAAAACGCACTTTACCGCCAAAACACAAACACGCATTTTCCCGCTAAAATTCACAAAACGCATTTTCTCGCCAAAACCCTCAACACATTTTACCGCCAAAACCCAAAAAAACGCATTTTCCGCCAAAGCCCGCAAAAATGTATTTTCTGCCAAAACCGAAAATGTATTTTCCCACCAAAACCCGCAAAACGCATTTTCCGGCCAAAACCCGCAAAAATGCATTTTTTCCAAAAACGGAAAATGTCTTTCTCCGCCAAAACCAGCAATACGCATTTTCACGCAAAAACAGCAAAAATGCATTTTTTTCACTAAAACCCGCAAAAATGAATTTTTCTGCTGAAACTCGTAAAACGTATTTTCTCGCCAAAAACACATTTTCCCGCCAAAACTCTGTGAGATTTTCAGAGTGTAGAGGTTGTGTGTGATGGATAATCCCCTTTAGAGAAGAGAGAACTCGAAATGATGAAGGAGAAGGATCTTGTTTATGCTTGTATTAACTTGAACAAGAAACAGAAAATGTTAGAGAGTCTTAGATAGATTTGAGTGTTTAAGAAAGAGAGAGTATAAAGGAATCTGGAACAAGAACACTTTATTATGAAGTGGAGAGGAGAAATCCCTCTTACTCCCTTGAGTTACAACTTGTCATCTAAGGGCATTTAAATAGAAAACATATTACAAATAGGTAGCCTAAAATCAATGGATAGAAACACTTGAAGATGAACGTGTGAGATTGAGTCTTGGGTCTGGTCTTGATACAATCTGAGTGATGGGAGCTGATTGGTTCGTCAAAGGGAAGGCTGGCTCCTTATTGGCTTCTCATAGGCGCCCATGAACCTTCCCATGGTTCAGACCAGATACATGGTCAATGCCGCCTCTCCTTTACAGCTCAAGCCAGCTCATGACAGCCTGAAATTATTCACAAATGTCCACAAGCTCAAACTAGGCTTATCATTCGCCCTAAGTTTTCACAACTTCAAATTTGGTCGATCCGGGAAAGCACTCACCATATTCTTGCACGGTCGATGGTACGGACCTCCTGTTCGTACCACTCGCCTATTTTTGCACAGGCTCCCAAACCCTCTTTAAAGGTCAAATGAAAACATCTTTGGGTCGCCCTATTTTTGCACGGCCCGTACGATCGATGGTACGGACCTCCAGTTCGTACCTCGCCCTATTTTTGCACACTCGCCCATTTGTAGCCTTACTCCTCCACAACCTTCTTCCAAGTCTTGTGAACCCATCTTGGACTCTTTCTTAGCTTTGTATAAGCTTTTGGACCCTCCTAAAGTCTTCCAAACAATTTTCGGAGGTCTTGCCCTATTCTTGCACCAAAGACCATCTAAACTCTCAAAGCTTGTTGTGTCTATTTCATCTCTTCAAATTAACAAACTCCCCAAAAACTCAAAAATGTATTTTTCCGCCAAAACCCGCAAAACGCATTTTCCCGTCAAAACATCAAAAACGCATTTTCCGGTCAAAACCAGTAAAACGCATTTCTTGCCAAAAACACAAAACGCATTTCTTGCCAAAAAAAAAACGCATTTTCCCGCCAAAAATGCAAAAAAAAAAATTCCGTTAAAAAAAAAAACAAAAACGCATTTTTCTGCCAAAACTTGCAAATTGCATTTTCCCACCAAACGGAAAAAGTATATTTTCCCTAAAACGCAAAAACGCACTTTTTCGCTAAAAACCGGAAAACGTATTTTCCTGTCAAAAACACAAAATATATTCCCCCAAAACTATATTTTAAACTAATTATATTTTAGATAATAAATAAAAATTAATAATGAAGAAAAATAAAATATGATTAAATCAAAAACAAGAATATGTTAGTAATTTATTTGCTAAAATCATCTGGATGGAAATGAAAATAAAAAAACAAACATATGTCTATTTAAATGATTCATCTAGGTGAACCATCGAGATAAAAAAAACAATCCCATAAAATATGGATGAATCATTTGAATAGATCATATAAATGGATCAGTTAGATGGAGATGACATTGGGTAAGGTAGATTGTTTTTCTTATGCCCCTAATTAATAAATAATTATCTTACGGTTCATTGTAAATGGAATACATTGGTTTAGATAGATTGTTTTTTTAAAAAATATATTGGAATATTAATCGATTGTGTGAGTTAAAAGAAGAAAAAGGACAATAAGCATGAGCATACATACCTACAAATAAGCCTTATTATCACTTCCACACGATAAGCTGTTTACAAGGAAACAAACTAAATCACGAGAAATACATTTTTTAAAAGTGCTATAAAATAATGATAAACTCATACGATTCAATATATTATATAAATAGTACTTTACGTCGACGAAACTAAAAAAGAAAACTGGTTTATGATATGGCTCCTATCATCCTAAGAAATATTTACACCATCGTACCCTCTGAAACTACATGGGCGGGTTGTTTTCCATTAGCCGAATGGGATGTAGTTGGTACAATAACTCACGTTCCTACCGTTTACTTCTACAACAAGCCATCTGAACTGTTCCGAGGCAATGTAGTTGAAACCCTAAGAAACTCGTTGAGCCAAGCGCTTTGTCATTTCTATCCTATGGCCGGCCGTATTAAGTGGCTCCCTCGGGGCCGGTTAGAGCTCGACTGTAACGCCGAGGGAGTGTCGTTCATGGAAGCCGAGTCCGAGGCAAAACTTTCAGATTTTAACGACTTCTCTCCAACTCCAGAGTTTGAGAAACTTGTTCCGCAAGTAAACTACAAACACCCTATTGAAACGATCCCTCTCTTCTTAGCTCAGGTCACAAGATTTAAATGCGGCGGGATAAGCCTCGGGGTCAGCATTTCGCACGCGGTGGTCGATGGACAAAGCGCGTTTCACTTCTTGTCGGAATGGGGAAGAATCGCTCGCGGGGAACCTCTTGAAACCATTCCAATTCTCGACCGCAAAATCCTCTGGACTGGTGAACCGCTTCCGCCGTTTGCCTCGCCACCTAAGTGCGACAGCAAAGGGTTTGAACAGCCGCCGTTTCTGATCGGAGAAACGGACAATGTAGAGGAAAGAAAGAAGAAAACAACTGTAGAGATCATAAAACTGAGCAAATCTCTGCTTGATAAGCTTAGAAGTAGAGTGAATACAAGCGAATATGCTGATCCAGCGAGGGGGTTTACAAGGTACGAGACGGTCGCGGGACATGTGTGGAGGTGCGCGTCTAAAGCACGTGGCCACTCACCAGAGCAACCCACGTCTCTGGGAATCTGTGTAGATACTCGTAGTCGGGTGCAGCCACCTCTACCACGCGGCTACTTTGGCAATGCCACTATTAATGTGGTCGCAAGAAGCACCTCAGGTAAGTTTTGTCAAATTTTAAAAGTTGTTTAATCTAATTTTTCAGTTGATATTTTTTTTTTCAGTTGATATTTTGTTACGTGCTAGACACACACACACACACACACACATATATATATATATATATATATATATATATATATATATATATATATATATATTTTCTCCGTTCACTTGTCTTATTTTAAATGTCTCTTTTTGTTTAAAATAGGGTATTGTCTTAAGATTTTCAATGAAAATTAATACGATAAAGTATCTAAGTCATTCCTATCTGAAATTAATAAAGAGATGTTCAAGAATCAGCTTAGGTTTAAGGAGTTTAATACAATATTTAGGGATATATATTATACATAGTGGTACAGTTTAACTCACGTGGAAAAAAATATATTTTAGTTTCAAATATGTTGACTGCAAGTAGTACTAAATAATATCTTACCATCTCTTTAAGTTCATCTTTAACTCGGGTCTCTTAACATGCGGATCTTAATTTTTTTGATCTCTTTTTAATTTTTGTTTTTTTTACATTTTTTCGGATAAGAGACGTCTCTTAATGTCTCTTATTTAAGAGACGGTTCTTAAGTTTTCTTCGTTAAAATTAAGAAACGGTCTCTTAAAAAAATAAGAATTCCTTGTTAAGAGACCTGCATTAATCATGCTCTAATAGGCTAGATGTAGAAAGAATATACTTCTTGAACCATTATAGTAGGAATTCAAATTTAGATGGACAATCTCTTGGTAGCTTCGCATGCACGTAAAGTCAAACCAATCATATTTTTCCCGATTCGAGGAGGTTAATGTAGTTAGAATTTTTCGTATATAAGGATCGAACAGTGCGAATTCTATGTTTCGATAATTATCTTGTGCATGTAGGCGAACTCATATCGAATGGGTTGGGTTTCGCGGCGGAAAAAATCAGTGAAGCCATAAAGAGTGTGACAAACGAATACGTAATGGGCGGGATAGAGTATCTAAAAAACCACGAGGATCTGAAGACGTTTCAAGATATACATGCCTTGGGAAGCACGGATGGTCCATTCTATGGAAACCCTAATCTTGGACTTGTGAGCTGGTTAACTCTACCAATGTACGGCCTTGATTTCGGGTGGGGCAAGGAGGTCCACATGGGACCATGCACGCATGACGGCGACGGGGGCTCTCTGCTATTGCCTGATAAAAATGATGACGGCTCGCTGATTCTCGCTACGTGTCTACAGGTAGCTCACATGGAGGCCTTCAAGAAACACTTATATGAAGATATCTAGGGTTTTATATATACACAGAAGTATTCATATATTTATGCCTTTTCATTTCCATTTGAATAAGGGTTCGAGTAGGGATTCTACTACTGTTGGTATGATTCTTGTGTTGTAATAAAAAACTTACACATATATAATTAAACTTTATATTTTTTGCTTACTATGTGGTATATATTGAATTTAGAGATGGGTTTGTCTATATCAACATTTGGTATGATCTTAGTGCATTTGACTTAGAACGGGTTATTTGTCCATCCGTAGCTGTTTAAGACTATCATTGTAGCAATCCATCCCAAGATTTAATGATGGAAAGTATGTTTGTGTGTTAGCTAAAATTGAGACAAATATATATATATATATATATATATATATATATATATATATATATATATATATATATATATATATATATATATACTAAAAGGAGAATAAGATCAATGTCTAGGCTATCCACGTCAGCTTGCATAATCCACCAATCATGAGGCTGCGTTTTGCCACGTTAAACCCATTTATTTTTCAAAACCTAATGTAAAATTTAAGCCACAGTTCCCGATTCTACCACTTTCTCTTCATCGTTTTGAATATTTGCATTGATGTTCTTTAATTCTTAATACGTAAACGATGATTTTGTTCCAACTCCCTTTCTTTATCCTCCTATATAAAGCATTTCGTCAAAGGTTTAATCAAACCATTCTATATAAACTCCATTCAATAACAATCGATGATGATATCCATCGACGATGATGGTATCTCTTGATGGAGAAATGCAAAACAGACAGGGAAAATCTTCCCCATAAACTATAAGGCAGCGAAGGAGGTTTACTCATTGGCATGAAGCTCCTGGTGTGAGCTTCGCCATCAACGACAAGTTGAATGGTTTTGAATCTAAAGGTAGATGGAATAGACGACGAATCAGAGGAATGAGTCGGTGAGTAACGGAAGAAAAGACGGGACAATAAGGCAAAGCTGTGGATCAGATGAGAGGTTGGTTTCATTGACAAATTGGATTGGATCCAAAACCAGAATCCGGTTTGCAAATATAATTTATGCACTTGAGTCATTTACGTTACTGCAAATTTAAAGTCATAACGCTCATTTGTGTTGTTGATATGATTTTTACGCAGGTGGGATACTGCGAAGCCTTCAAATGCCTCAACTTGCAATCAAAATCAATATCCGGTGGAATCTCAAGCTTAAGGTTATTATATATATATATGCTTCTTTTTGGATTTTGGTTCTTCAATGGCCATGTTAAGAGTATCTAGAAAGACAAAATTGTTTCATGATTTTTTTTTCCAATGTTACTATAACATGGCATATAGCTTAGACTTTGATAGAATGTGACGATCTAAGCATTTATTGTATGCATGCTTTGGCTATTTCATATTATGTGTGATCTAAACAGTAAAGTACATTTTGTATGAGCTTTGATGAGAATCATCCTTCTGCATCTCCATACTTAATAGTGCCTTCCAATAAATATATACTTACATACCTTTGCTTATGGGACATACTCTAGGTGAAATGTTTTTCGGATTGCGGATAATGTGTTGGAGATGTGAACCAGTTGTGGGATTTATGGATTAAGGATTGTTATTTCGGTTTGGCCCAAATAATGAGTGATCATATTTGGATTAGGCCTTTGGTATTGAATTGATGGATATAAACCAATTAGGATGTCACTTATATTCTATGATGGGCTGAACTAGATGACAATGGTTCACGACCGGTTAAATTGCAGTTTATTGGTTTGGTTGTGGTCTCTAGCTCACATATATATATATATATATATATATATATATATATATATATGAAGGTATATATATTCTGTTTAATATATACCATAAGGTGGAGGCAGGATATAAGGAAGAGAGATAAGAACATAAGGTTTAAGATTGAAGGCTTTTGTTATTGGGTTAGACAAAACACAAGGATTGTCTCTCACCCTCATAAGTCATACTTCTCTATATTCTCTACTCAAGCTCCCATCTCTTAGTAGAGAATAATTCGGATACGAAGACCTAGAACCATCTACGTATCATCTTCTTGTAAGATGAGTTCAAGTAAGTGTTTCATGTTTTCTTAATTTTAGTGCTAATCATATACACTAGTAGTTCAGGGACGTAATGGATTATTAGAGAAGATTCCACCTCCATGTAAGATCCATCAAGTGATATCAGAACCTACTGCTATGTGTATATGGTTGCATGTCTTCATGATTTTATAATTCAGTTATTTTATCAAATTCATGATTTTAAGTTTGAGATTTTATTATATATGTATAAGAACCATGATAAAAGTTAAGGTTTTCTTTTATCATGATTTATTAAAGTTTATTATACACGATTTTTGGATTCAAAATCTCAAGAAAGCTTAATTTAATGTTAAAAATGATGTTTTAGCCAAAGGTTGAAGATAATAACACTTTGATAATTATTTTTTTAAAAAATAATAATAAATAAATAATTATTTGTTAGTGTTTGACATGTGTCATTTGATGGACACATATGTTGTGCATATGTAATAAGGGTGGACACATGTTATCCAAATGCTAGACATTTGTAGAGATATGTCATTTGGTTAGATATTCATTCATTTAATTGCATGCAAATAATTAGATATTTATTTGTGGGCATTTATTTTGTTTTGTTGGGCCTATTTATTTTAATTAAATCATTATCTTATTAAATTGGGCATTAAGTTTTTAATTGAACGAATCTATTCTATTATAAGGTTTAAATAGATGGACTTGTTTTATTAAAAGCTCAATCCAGAATTCAAAAATAGAATTATAAAAACAGTAAATTGGTGGGTTTGATCCCTGGTTGTTTGAGAGTTCTCCTAACACTCTAGCCATTTGTACTCTCCCATTTTTCAGTTTAAATATTACGGAAGTTTATGGTGACTAATTATGGCTCCGAAAATAAGGATTAAAGTATGTGATTATGAAATACAGTTTAGTGGGGATTAAGGTATAATCATAATAAGGTTAAAGTTAAAGATTGTTAATTAATGTTTTCCATTAATTCAAGTTAAAATTATCCCATCATCCCGCCAAAGTGGGCTATCTTGAGATAATTTTAAATGAAATTGATAATTGGAGGTCATGAATTTTGTCTATGCGGATGGCAATAAGCCCAAAGGATAACTATTATATGACAGGTTTGATCATCATTTTTTTATCATTGCATTGAGCCATATATTGCAAGTCATGGCTAATGTCCAAAGATTGAGCCATATATTGGAAGTGATGTTCTGCTGATGTCTTGTTAGGAAACATTATAAAGTTTCAACATTTGATTATGATGACATGATTTAGTTTAACATGTTTCCCTTAATTCTCCAGTAATGCAATCCGTATCAAGTATTTCCTTCAACATGTCTTCTATTCCAACGCTGAATGGCTCTAACTTTTGGGAATGGAAAGATAGCTTGATGATAGCTCTTGCCTTAATGGGCCATGACCTTGCATTCAGAGAGGATCGCCGAACGATTTCAGATTCAAGTACTGATCAGGATCGCAGCAAACTTGAACGTTGGGAGACCTTTCACTTCACGTTTCTTATACTAATCAAGCATTTTATTCCTCAGTCTTTAGGGGAATTGTGTCCGATGAGTTGGTGTTAGCTAAGGATTATCTTGTTGCTTTGGAGAAGAGCTTTTCCAAGAATGATAAAGTTGAAACGATGGCGCTTCTAGCAGATCTGGTCTCCATGAGGTACCAAGGCCCGGGCAGTATCTGAGAGTACATCTTGAGAATGCATAACACAGCCTCCAAACTAAAGGCACTTGGACTTTCTTTGGCTGACGATGTCCTCGTGTGTTTAGTCTTATATCGCTCCCTGAACAGTTTCCTCAATTCAAAGTGAGTGATAATTGTCAGAAGGAACAGTGGAGCCTGAATGAGCACATCGCTCAGTGTGTTCATGAATAGGAGAAACCGTCAAAGGAAAATACAGAGAGTACTCATAGGAAAACCACCTCAAAGGGGAATTCACCTAAGTTTAGAATGAGAAAAAGGGCTGCTTATTCAGGACCTTGGCCGAATCAAAAGAAGCAGGCATCATGTAATGCCAAAGATCATAAATACTTCTTTTGCCATAAGCAAGGTCACATGAGGAAGGCATGTGCTAAGTATCTTGCTTTGCGTGCCACTAAGGGTAAGACTCTCTCTTTGGTTTGTTCTGAAGAAAATTTAGTTTTTATACCTAAGGATACATGATTGTTGATTCAGGTGCTACAACTCACATAACTATGTCAATGCAGGGTTACCTCCATTGTCGGAAAACCAATGAAGATGAAAAGCTGATTTATTTGGAAGATGGTAAATGGGTTAAAGTGGAAGCAATAGGAAGCTTTTGGATTTTGTTAAAGACCGGCTGTTTTATAGATTTGAAAGGAGTTTCTGTTATATCGT
The DNA here is from genome assembly GCA_905132885.1 of Moricandia moricandioides. Classification (NCBI taxonomy): domain Eukaryota; kingdom Viridiplantae; phylum Streptophyta; class Magnoliopsida; order Brassicales; family Brassicaceae; genus Moricandia; species Moricandia moricandioides. Next base: position 1,036 of record CAJHQQ010004649.1, on the reverse strand, counting down.
CTTTTAGACGCAACTTAAAGTCGGTATCTATTTTGGACAAGTCTGGATACTCTTGTACATTTGGAAACCATAAGGTTACCCTTTCAAATCATTTGGATATAATCGGTCGTGGTCATTTGGCATTAACAGATAATTTTTATGTTTTAGAATATGCTGCTTCCTACCTGAAAATTTGTATATTGATACACGTGGTACACGACAAAAATTAACAGACGAGATCTCTGCTGCGCTATGGCATAAACGTTTAGGCCATATCTCTGAAAAAGAGAATTAAGCGTCTCATCTCAGAAGAAATTCTGGATACACTTGGAGTACCGGGTATGAACTGACACACTGACCAACATCCTAAACAGAGTATGAACTAAAGCAACAACCAAAACACCTTTTGAGTTGTGGACTGGAAGACGTCCAAGCTTGAGGCATTTTCATGTATGGGTTTGTTCAGTGGAAGCGCAACAATATTATCCAAATGAGAAGAAACTAGATTCCAGAACGATTGGTTGTTACTTTGTTATGAAGAGAAAACGAGGGGGTATAAGTTTTATGATCCAATTAGACGAACGCTATTTGAGACTGGAACATCAAGGTTCTTTGAGGATAAGGAACTTGGAGAACGGGACAAAGAAAAAATAGGACTATGTCTTTGATGAGGAAGAGAATCAAAAGTCATGATCCCAATGAGAAATGGTTTTGATTCCTCCCATTGTAGCTATTGGGGATTAAACAGCAAATCAGGAGGGTAAACCGGATTCTCATTCAAAACAAGTTATTGGGCCTAACGAACAGTTTCATCTTGAGTCTCAAGAACCAGGAGTGCCATTAAGAAGGTCCACTAGAGAACAAAAGAGTGCAATATCAGATGATTTTGTCGTCTTTCTTCAAGAACATGAGGATGGCATTTGGATGATGGATGACCCTTTAAGTGTCTGTAAAGCCATTCAAATTGTTCAATCTGAGGATTGGACTGATGCCATGAAGGAAGAGTATCATTCTATGTTGGACAATGGCGTTTTGGATCTTGAACCACTACCAGAAG
>CAJHQQ010004648.1:0-25335 GCA_905132885.1 Moricandia moricandioides | reverse complement strand
CTTCCTATTTTTCTTTTCTAATTTAAAATAAAAATAAAAATTGAATCAATCGCGGGTCGTCACATGTCAGTGGAGTCCGCAAACAGTGCTAAAACTTCCCAAGTATCGATCTTTATTTGTCACCTTTGACAACCGATTTTAAAAAAAGAGTAAAACCTACCATGGGACCCACCATTAAAAACTCTTTAGTAACCTGGGTTAATGATGACTTAAGTATGATTTGTATAAAGTCTACTACTACTAATCACATAACAATTAAAAAATGAAGCAAACAAAAAACCTAAGGGCATCATTATCTCTAAGAATCTCAAATTAAGTTCTTAATTTTTTTTGTTGATTAAAAAAATAAATTAAAAATGAACCAATCGCGGGTCGCCACGTATTAGTAGGGCTCGTAAACAGTGTAAGAAATCATCAAAAACAATTTTTTAATTAGAGATTTTAGGAGATGGTTCTTGCACTGTTCACGGGCCCCACGTGTCAGTGGAGCAGCGAACAGTGCAAAAACCCCCCTTTAAGAACCTTGGCTAAAGATGCTCAAAGGATTTTATTTCATCGATCTGCTGAATACTTTTATGCTAACGGAAAAGTTGGATCCCAAAGAGCGAGAAACCCTTAAGAATGAGAAAATTGAGACCGATTAGTCTATTTCCCAACCATTACTATCTAGTCACGTTTATATATATATATATTATAATCACTTATTTAATTCTTAATTAATAAGAACTCACTTCTCTTTATCCTACTTAAAACTGTCGACAACCTTTAATATTAGAATCAATTTTTTTTTTGTATTTTACTCACCTTTATAAGAAATACTATTGAATAAACATATTTATACTCACTATTCATATTATATATTTATAAATATTATTACAAAAAGTACAAATGTTAAAATTAATTTCTTCAAAAAAATTAAAATAAAAAATATATCCGTCCTTTGAAATGACGTGTCAGAATTTAGTTGATATCTAAAACATCACCAACTTTTGTGGTGAAATGGTTGATTTCAGATAATAATCTGATAGCACATGAAATATTTCATTGATTATGGACAAACAACGCTTGTAAGAACAAGTTTATGGGCAATTAAGAAATATATGAGCAAGGTTTCTCATAAAGTGGAATGGGGCATTTTTGCAACATGTAACAAAAGATAGGATTTGCTATATGATTTATTCAACTGATGATGGAGTGTATATTAATAACGCAATATAAAGTTTACTCAATGGGCAGTCACAAGGTCACATCTAACCGAAACAAGGATTGAGATAGAGGGACCATCTTTCCCCATACATGTTCATAATGTGTACAAAAGCATTGATAGCCAATATACGAAAAGAAGATACAACAAAACAATTATCAAGACTGAAAGTGGCTAGAGCGTGTCCGGCAATCACACGTATGATGATAGTAATGATAGCGTTTTTTACAGACCACGGAAAGAGGACGTCAGACAATTATGTAGATTCTGAATGAATATGGATTTTTGTCTGGTCAACAAATAAATTTCGCAAAATCATCAATACAATTTGGACACAAGGTAGATAACACAGTAAAAAAAATGCAAATATTCTACGGATTCATAATGTTTGCAGGATGGGCATGTACCTAGGGATTGCAGACTGTTTGGGTGGGAGGATCCAAAACTCAAGTCTTTGGGTTTCTATAGGAAATATTACATAATAGAGTGAACAATTTGATGGTTAGATTTTTAACGAAGGGAGGAAAATGAGGTGATTATTAAATGCAACAACAATGTCAAATTATATTATGTCTTGTTTTCGATTACCAAAGACTGAAACGTCTACGTTAACAAGTACTATTTCACAATTCTGGTCGAACTCATGAGGGTTTTTATACATCTATGTTGTGGAAGCAGTTTTGGCTTCTTATGGACAAGCCAAATTATTTCTTCACCCATGTATTTAAAGGATGGTATATTAGGAATTCGAGCCCTTTGGAATTCATTAAACTATACTCGTCACCATATGGTTGGCGTAGTATCGTCTTAACTAGATCTCTGGTTAGCAAATGACTAACCAAAAGGGTGGGAACTAAATCTTCTCTATCCATATGGAATGATCCATCGATCCCAACCATTAGCCCGAGACTAGTAAACAATAACTCTTTGTCAGATTTTGCATTTATGGTAGATAAGCTCAGTAACCCTACATCTCGTACGTGGAATTCATAGTGTATACGGACTTTGGTGGATTCGAAAGATGCAAAACCCATTGAAAGTATTCCTCTGAGTAGGTTTCCGACTTTGGATAAGGATGGTTGGCATTTCACACACTCTAGAAAGTATTCGATCAAATCGGGTTATGAAACAGAACGATGTTTTCCGTATACAATGAGGCAATCCCCAACATTTGAACCAGACATGAAGTCCTTGAAGGCTCACACATGAAAAATCAAGTACCCTCCAAAGCTGTAACACTTCTTATGGCAAGTTCTTTTGGGAGGTTTACCGATTATGACGAATCTTCAAAACCGCAGTATACAATGTGATATTAATTGTGAACGGTGTGGCACGAGGGAAGAGATGTACGATTAATCATATTTATTTAAATGTGTGTCGGCCATACATGTATGGGCTTTTCTCGAATTCCCACAAGCTCGTGAAGCTTCCCCATGCTATTAGGTTTTGTAAATATGGGACTATTTTTTTTGGAGGATTGATCTTATATTTTGATTAACAATTTGCGTGAATTCTTTGGTATTTTTTGAAGGTACACAACGAAAATATTTTTAATGGTTTTGATAAAGATTCTAGAGACAATCTACAGCTGACAGAGACATAATCCATACTATGGAAGGAAGCACAAATGGGAAAAGGAAAGCCAGGAAATTCACAATCATGTATTCATGAGGAACCACCTAGTTTACCTCGTAGGATTGGGAGATAGTATTTCACGGATGCATTCTCGAAAGCTAAAGACTTATTTTTGGCCAATGTTGGTATAATACTTCTGAGGGTTTTGATAACTTGATGGGGGCCTGAAATACAAAGGCCATCACAATCGTTCTTACATGCAGAATTGGAAGCGTTCATTTGGACAATTGAGAGTATGAAAAACCTCATACAATTCAAGGTTACGTTCGTGATATATTTTTTTCAGTTGGTGAAGATGATTTTGTCACCAGATGAATGACCTGCTTACGCAACTTACCTCAGAGATACTCAACGGTTGCAAGAGAGTCTTAGCACTTTCCACCTCACACATGTACCTTCTGTTGGTCGGAACTGGTCCCCAACCAGAGATATAAGGTAGTTGATGCGTGGAGATCATGATGTCAACATTTCATATTAGAAAGCTTGTCATTCTCGTGAATCTGTTATTGACTACACTAGAGGATCATGTGTTACATCTTACCTCACCCTCCTAAGGTGCCTACACAAGATGGTTTGTCTCAATCTAAGAAAACTCGCACATCTTGACACTAGTACGAAGCTAATTTTGGTCAATGTTCAAAGTAATTATTTATTTCTATGAGTGTTTCGGTCAAGTGTTTTGCATATATACGAAAGGTGGTTGTCATATACGGACCACACTTGAAGGGCAAGTATGATGACTGCCTTCTCACCTCATATGCGCAAGATTAGAACTATCACATATATCAACTTGCATTTTCCATTGTTTATGGATAGAATGACAAATCGTGGGAATGGTTCTTCATGAAGTTGTAGGAATTTGTCCCAAATGATAATGAGTTAGTGTTTGTGTCTGAGCTGACACACGTCAATATACCAAGGTTTGAGTAAGGTACATTTTTTTATATAGACGAATAATACCATTCATAACCAGTTAACATTTGTAATATTCACATACCTAATCGTTTCTCTCTCTTTATTTGAAGGTATATCCAAATTTTGGCCATTGTGCATGTATAATTCATTTTAAAAGGAACATAAGGACATACTTCAAGGAGAGGTGTCTAAGTTACCTTGTGGCAAAAGCAGGAGGGCATTTAGGATGTCTGAATTCTACACAGCCTTCAATGAGATTACAAAAATTAGTCCAAAATTTGTTGAGTTTCTTGTAGATATTGGTATCGAGTATTGAGCTTAATCAGTTGGAATGCAGTTCTTTGAGAAGCTAGGGAATATCATGATGTTCCTTTGGCTGAGTTCATTCATACAAGACTAATGGGTTGGTTCTCTAAGCACCGAGAGTTGTCTAACGGTGTCTGAAGTCTCTTAACACCTAAAGTGTCAAAAATGACTATTGCAAGCTTGAGATGTCTGGGGCATACGTGGGTGAGGAAGATATATAAGAAAAAAAATATGAGGTAGAAGAAGTTAAAGGGCACTATTTTCTCATCAACATGTCAAGTAGGAGATGTACTTGCTATGAGTTTCAGCTGGTAAACATACCTTTTTCTCATGCCATTGCATCTTCTATCCTTAAAGCGTGATGGTAGAATCTTTAATTGCGAATGTGTACGGTATTGAGTTTCTGAAGGGGGCTTATGAATGTCATATTTTTCCACCGACTGATTATGATACCGTTTCTGACCTTGCTACTGATTTTGCTGAACTTCATCTGTTTCCACCTACAACAAGGCGCCCACCAGGAAGACCACATAAACATAGGTTCTTTTCATGTGGTGAAGTACGAGTATGGGTGGTTATCATGGAGACATCCCTAATAAATATATATATATATATATATATATATATAGTACTCATATATATACAACACATTATGACTTTGATACATTTTGCGAGGTTGCATGGTTGATCTGAAACCGATTGAGGAGAGAATGCACAAGTCTGAGGCCTCACATCTTGCTGTCCCAAAGCATCTACAGCCACCTATTTGTGCAAAATAGGCTGCTGGTTTTCAAAAAAAGAGTTTGGAATTGAATTTCTTATCCCCACCTGATAAGAATGTGGATCTGGGTTCTTACACTGGGATAGTAGATGAATCATGTGCATGCAGCTATTTTTTATGAGGAAAAACAGGTCTATAAGATGATGTCAAGAAGGTCTCATCGTTAGCAGTATCGATCAACGCTACCACTTCATTGTCGATCGACACCCATCAGATATCAAAGCACGAGGACTTTGAAGTGTGTCAAAATCTTTTTGATGGAGCCACCACAACGAGATCTGACAACTTTGGGGGAGGGGGGGGGGGAAGATAAAGAATTGAAAGAAGAGGAAAAGGACCAAGGGCGGTCTTTAGTTGTCATTGCTTCTTCACTTCTTAGATGGTGTCAGGAAATAAGCATACGCAACAAATGCTTCTCACAACCATTTTCAAAGCTTCAGACACTCTTTATTGTTGAGATGATAGACAAATAAGAAGAGTTTGTGAAGGCTTTCACAAAAAGTTGATGAAGTTGAAGAAAGTATACATTGAGACTTGTTTTGGAGCAAGTTCTCATTCTCATCTGAACTAAATCAGATCTACATAAGTCAAGCTAATGACTAAAAATAAGCGCTAAGTGGAAGGTAACCCACTATTAGGTAAGTTTTAAAATAGTTCTAATTGTGTTTTTATTAATTTTTCGTGTTTTATTTCAGGTAAAAAAAAGATGAACAGTGTCGAACGACAGTGTTGCAGTGTTGTCGATCGACACTATAGCAGCAGCACTATGTGAGTCCCTGAGATTTCAAACCTCTTTTACAGATTGTGATATTATTTGCTTGAAGACAAGCAAAATGATAAGTTTGAGGAGTTGATATACTATGAATTATACCGGTTTTCACCAATAGTATATGTGCTTTTAGATACTATTATATATGTTTGTATTCTATTTTATAGTGTTTTCAGGTTCAATTACGTTTTGGAGAACTTTTGGGATTCTGGAGCTTTTTGAGAAGCAGAGCTACACAGACGCGTCCAAAGTTTAACATTGGATGGAGACATTCCCACAAGGCGATTGAGCTCATCTTTTGTGACAAGATATAACTTTGAATTATATTTCTAATATCACCAGTTTGAGGTCAATATGACACTTAAATGTAGAGTTATGCATGTTTTACTAAAGAGTGGTACGCCTGCCTCGCGAGAGGAAGCTGTCGAGATTTAAAAGGAGTGTCGATCGACATAGACCTCTTAGTTTTCATTGAAATGATGCCATAAGATGGGCCAAGTCTATTTTAAGACCGACTTAGACCCATAAGTCACCACAAATTACCAGAATGCCTCTAGACGACTTAAAACTCGATTTATGTGTTTTCTAAGCCATTGTTTAGTATATGATTTTATTTATTCATAGTTCTAGATTAGGAGTGAAAGGAGGAACTCCTTCAGAGTCCTCCTAGAACTTCTTTTGTTTCTTTATTGATTTATTTCATATTTATTCATCTATGATTTATGTGACAATTATCATGTCTGAATAAATACCATGTTAAGTTTAGGAATTTTCTATGGTTTTGATGTTCTTCTGAGATATAGAATTTATAGGTTGATTTATCGTATCCTTTAAATAATTGATCTAACTGCTTGTGTTCTAGAGTAGCTAACTAGAACCCTGATCTTAGGATTATAGACAACTACGAAAGTGGGTTCTTTACTTGATAATAATTCTGCAGAGCTAGGTTGTTAGGCGAATGAGATGGCTTGTTTAGTTTACCTAGTGAACATATCGATTAAGGCGTTAATGCTTGTTTGAGGAACTATTGACCGACACTCACTATATAGTATCGATCAATACTCGCTCCTTGTTTGCATGCGGTAGCTGGAACATAGGACTTAATAATCTAATTAAACTCACAACGAGAGTTGGATATCTTACTATTGCATTCGATTTCTACGATCACACCTTTAGGATTTCTAGATTATAGTTTAGGATAACCATAATGAAACCCAAAGTCTAGCACCCTTCCTTCCATCGCTTACAAACTTCTCTAGGATTGACTAATTTACTTTACTACTTGATTTACTGGTTTTATATTATTTAACCTAACTTGATATGAAACGCAAGTCTATTGTGTGAGATATCGAGTCTATGTAGATACGATCCTTAGGTACTGCAATTGATCTCTTATTTTGAGAGAGTTGCTACTAGGGTAATTTGAGCACATCAAGAAGAAATCTTATGGATTTATCTATTCTTTCTATTCAGAATCTTTGATTTCTATTTCTTTAATCATGTATGAATATTCATATTGTTAGATTTAAGGATTATCTAGGGTTTCACAATGAATTGCTGATTGATAGAACTGCTAGGATAATCTATTATCTCATTCACCAGGATTGATCTTACTGCGTGTTTCTATAGTGATTGGAATAGCGCAAGAGGTTGAATGATCACCTAAAAATTTAGATCTTAGGATAACTGGAATAGCAGGAGAGTGTGACTGATAACCTAAAATGAATCATGTTGAGCTAAGTTGTTAGTCACAATAAGAGTTAGTCTAGAGAACTTATTAAACATATCAAAATGAATCATTAATGTTTGTCTAGAGAAATTGGTCGCACAAAGAGAGTTGGCATTCGAGAATTTAGATATAAATAGTAATCGAAACGAGAGTTAGATGGTTTACTTTTGAACTCGAGTTCTAGGATTGTTCTTATTAAAACCATGGTATTTATTGATTGCAGTTTTGAGTTGCTTATTTGCTTTTCATAAAAGTAGTAATTTATTTAGTGCTTTGTTTTATTTTAGGGTGAACGAGTTATTTCTCCACGAGAACTATCATATAGCATCAGATGTCTTCTAAACTATGACCTCATTCTAGATAGAGAAATTTGACTCAAATAATACATATAATGACTAAAATAACTCATAAACTTTTGTAATTACTAGACTAATCTTTAGGGTGAATGAAAGTACCAAAACCACCTCAAAGCTCTTTTTTTTTTGTAAATCTAGAAGATAAAAAAAGAAACTCTAAATCGCCTCGAGCTTTCTCCTTTGAATGGCTGTGTCTGCCTCAAATCTGTCCGCAGCGGGACTGAGCAGGTATTTGACTACGAATCTCTTGAAGTTCCGTCGAGCTGCGTGAAGAGGAGTCACTAGGATGGGTCGGTTTTTAGGGTCTGCTGTCGAGATTCAACTCTGAGGAGGAGGATTATGGTTACGGTTGTCTTGTCTTCCATAGATCTGGGTGTCGGCCTGTTTTTTTGACTGTTTTTTAAATCTACATCGGAGAAAGGTGATCTCTTCTGGTGTCGGAGTGTGCACGGCGCGAACTGAGTCCTCAAGGAGGAAGCTAGCAGAATATGTTTCATTGTGTGGAAGAACATGTCAGGGAGTATCAGCATATTCACACTCACTCAGCTCATAGTCTAGGCGTCCTAGTTCACTTAACAAGTTGCCAGGTATGTCTTAAACGTTAACTCAATCCTAACCCTACAAAAACGCTAGATTCTCTGAAATAATAGTGCTTTTTCTTTCTTTTGAAATTAGGCATGGTTGCTTCACTCACTCCTTTTCCTGTGATTGGTGTCCATGTACGTGCAACCCGTTTGAATGGAGTTGATTCACTTCTCTGCATCGTTCAGGTACACACACATTGCTTCATGTTTCAGTTAACCTATTAATTGTTTGCAGTTTCCAAACCTTCAACTTTTTTTTTGGTTACCAAAGATGCCTAGGGGTGTTCCTGTGGCGACAACTGCTATTAACAACTCCACCAACGCAGCCTTGCTTGCTATCCGGATGTTGGGGATCTCTGATACTGATTTTGTCTCAAGGTTCTTTTCATTTTTGTATTTTGTTACATAGAGTCAGATTGAACAAGAATAAATAAGAGTTGTGTTTTTTTCTTTAGTTGGTCATGATGAGTCAGTACCAGGAAGACATGAGAGAAGCGAACATGGTTATAGGAGAGAGTTTGACTGACAAGGTTGGGAATCGTATCTGAATCAGTGAATGATATTACTGGTCAGAGCTCTAATGTTTTACTGGAGAACCGGCTATTCATTTGATGCCAAGAAGATCTTGTTGAGGAATCTCAGAGTTAGCATCGGTTCTTGAGTTGTTGTTTCTGTCATCGGTAGTTCACTATTGAACCGGCTTAGCCCGTCATTTGCCGATAGTATTACGATCTGTTTCCACACAGGGCACATACAACTTGTATGTAGATTTAATATTTTTATTACTACTATAAGTGACTTAGCAAAAAAAATATATAACATTACTGGTTTCTTATATAAAAGAGGTCGAGTTCTAAAACCTTGACGTATAGTCAAGTAAAATGACAAATGCAATCAGTCGCCAAAGCTACCGTTTACTTCTTAAAAACTCTCTTGATCTCTAAAGATGGCAAAACCAGAGGTCGAAATTACACATTTTGATCTCTAAAGATGGCAAAACTCTTTGATCTGTACCAAGTTTACTTTTTACCTCATTGTGGTCTTAATTACACTAGAAGTTAACCGGAATCAAAATTAATGTAAACCAGATTATATTCGAAATAAAATTAAATTGGTTTACTCAAACCCAAATTTTCGTCTATAAGTCTGCCACTACATAAATTAAAAGTCTGCCAAAAATTAAAATTGGATACGTAAATCTGCCCTTTAAAATTAAATCTAACACACAAATCTACCATTCGTAACAAACCTCTTATCTCATTCACCAGACATATTCTGAAAATTATGTTTTCAATTTAAATCAGACAATTAACTCTGCCATAGAAACAAATCTGTGTTTTTAATAAAGTCAGACATATCTCTTTTGGCTAATGTTATTTTTAAACAAATTTAATAAACTGACATAATATCCGATATATTTATTTTTCAAAAACAAATCTGGCAACGATCAATTCATAAGGGCACTATTGTAATTTATTTTTTGGTTATAACTATACACAAGGGCAATTTACACAAAAAAATCATTATAATAATTTAAAACAAATTGACTCATTATAGTAATAACATAGTAAATTAGTGTCATTTTAGTAAATTTTCCTATTAGATAACCCGAAAACAATAGTTTTAGACTTAATTCCCCATGGTTTTAAAATTCAAAATCTGAAATCCATAAACTATAATTAATTGGTTTATTGTTTTTAATTAAACTATAAAAACTTTTAAGTTGATACTTAACTGAATTAAAACTCAAACTAGATCTAATTATGGATCTAATTTGGATAATTTTAATTCATAAGCTTTGTTATAGATTTAATTTGGTCTTAATTTTAGTTAAATAACAATTTAATATGGTTTATCAATTAGCATTAAATCATAAAACCAATTGTAATTATGGTCTACGGGTTTCTAGATTTTGAAGTTTCAAAAAACATGGGGATATAAATATAGAACTATTTTCTTATGGAGAATTGAGTATGAAAATGTTACTTCAGGGATATATATAACGAGGTCATAGTTCAAGAGACATTTGATGTTATATGATAGTACTTGTGGGAAATAGCTCATCGACCCTTTATTTTATTTCTACATTATGACTTAGCATATCTTGAAACCATATGTCTATTATGTGTTCCTTAGTCCCTATTGATTCGATCATTAAGCACTACGATAACATTGTTATTTGCTTAAGGTTAGTTTGAGCATATCAACCACACTGCTCACCATCCCAAAAGACCTTACTTAGTTGTCAGTGTGATCCCCTCGTTAGTGTGGTCCATCAAAACACAGGTTTATCTGTGCACAAAGACAAATTTCAAATCCCCTCATACATTCTCAGTATGTTCCATCTCAAAATTCCATAACAAACTGACGAAAAATTCCATTTTGCTGAGGAAAGGATTGTCTTCTATTTTATCTTGGTGTCTCTATAGTGTCTTCTATGTCATCTTGGTCTCACTTTCACTCGGTTGCTTATGTGGTGTGTATCCCGATCAGACTAAAATTACTTACTCATAATATGAACCATGGGAAACAACTACTAAATAATGCAACAAAGTTACAAGCACATGATATTCTCAACATGATGCAGATTGTAACATAATCACTAGGTCGTATTCTTGTTTCTGACTATATATGTTGTAAAGTTACAATTTTCTATGACTATCTTGTTTAGGATCAGAATAATAAACATGCTGATTACGCTGTAAAAGTATTTTGGAATGACTACATGATTTTTCCACCAGGATGCGTGAAACCAACATATCTTTACACTTGATGTTGCAAGCTTATGATTTCTCTGCAGTACCTCAAAGTAGATACGAGATTTCATTACCTCGTCGTTCTCCTTTCATTACCATTGTGCAACCTTTGACAATTTTGATTTCTCCTAATCCTCTGAACATGCATCCCTTTTCCTCAAGAGTGCCCAAAGATATCAACTTCCTTGTAATAACTGACATGTACCTAACTCATAAAGAAGAAAAATGGCACTGTTTGGGTTCCTGAACCTAACTGATCATACTTCCTTTATCTCAGTTTAATTGTTACTAGATTTTAACCAGTACATCCGTGCGGATATTTTCTATTTTATAAATGTATTAGATATTATTACAAATGTTATAAATATATAATTTCTATTTAAGTGTTTTATATTGTGTAAATCTATAATATTATTGTTTATATTTCTTATTCAATATTATTAATATATAGTGATTTTTTAAAAACATTTTACTTTTTTTAATAATTTTTATTATTTACTAATATAATTTCGAGTTAGGTACAATAAAATAACCATATTAAATAATCAAATAGAGAACCCTTTTAATAATATGTTTTTTCTTTAATTTATAAATTTTGCATATAATATATCTTAAATTTTCTTTATTTATACTATATAAAAGAAACATATTTAAGATCATTTCTATTTACATGTTGTGTATAAGAAAATATACTTTAACATATATCATTTTAGTATTTTATGGAATTTATTTTGTTTAAATAATATGGACTTATTTTAAGTAAATTTTATACATAGTAGTATCTATCATATTATTTTAGTAAATTTTATTGATAAAGGATATTTTTTGGATGTTAGGATATTAAGCTTTATTTTTATTTTTAAAATTAAGACTTCAAAATATTAGATTGCTTTAATTTTTACAACATATATAAATAGTTTTTTTTTGTGGTGCATTTCAAAAAGTTATTTTTTATTATCTATGATTTTATCTTTTGTAAAATTTTCAATATTATGATTTTGAGTTTAAATATTTATTTTCAAATTTTAATTTTGTAAAGAAAACTCTGCAAAATTACACAACTATTTTTGAGTTTGGAACATTAGATGAATTTTGATTTTTTTTTTGTGACTACATCTATTATATTTTTTATAAATAAAATATTTGAATTTTTGGTACTATTTTTTAAAAAAATAATCAATAAATTTTGTTATAATTAAAATAAAATTAAAATTAAAATTAAAATTATATTTTTCATTAATATTTTAAATGAATTACTAAAATTTCATATTTTTCTAATAACATATTTTTAAATAGTATATGAAATAAAGTTTATTATATACTATTATATTTTTGTATACAAACTTTTTTAAATAATATATTTTTGAGAGTTTCAAAATAATAAAAGTTGTAGATATATATATATATATATATAAATATATATATAAGTTTAAGCTATGTTAATACATTTATTTTGTATAAAAATATTATATAGTTTAAAAATTTTAACACATTTTAATGATGAGTGATAATTTATTTAAATGAAAAATTTAGAAATTTTAAAATTATTAAATTACTTTAATATGATTTTATCATATTTAATTCATGTAGCACTGCTATTTTATATAATCTAGAATATATTTATAGAATTTATAAAAAACAGTATAGAATTTTTATTTTCTTGTTTTATAATAAAATCTTAGTTAACATTAATTTATAATAATATTATATTAATAATTAAGAAATTTATTAATGTGTTATTTTATAAAAAAATATTTAAAATTTTAAGTAAGATTTTGTTAGATTCTTTATCAACAGATTCTGTTATAATTAAAATAAATAAATTTAAATTTATGGTTAGTTTATTATTAATGTAAATAATTAAATATGTCATATTAACTAATTTTCTTAAGTACTCCTACTATGACTTGTTAGTAGTAGATAAAAATATGACCCGAAATTAATAGATTATATTTGCCATCCTTACCTTACCAGCATAATCTTCCTTTAACCCAATGAAGATGTCTTTCCTTGGTGTCAAGTGAAATGAAAAATCCGTGTCTAAATCCCATTCCTCTGATTCATTCTTCCCATGTGATTTATTCACCTCACACGTAATCAACCCTACAAGATCATGAGCATCATTTTTTACCATAGATGATTCTGATTTGTTATGTGTGTAAAACCTTCCTTTGCTACGTTCCAACCATTTGTAGCATTGCTTCTTGAAGTGACCCTCCACAAATCCATAAAATCTTCTTCTTTTCTTATCTTGATCTTCTAGAAAACTTTCATAAAATCTTCGGTGACATGTTTTGTTGTTCCAAAACTCACACGATGAGCCTTTCCTATGATGCAATCAATCATCACAAAAATCAAGATCAGTAATGCTTGTCTCATCAATACAACCTTCTCTTGCTAGCACTACAAGACCATAATGTCCTACATGCCCCAATCTGCTATGCCCATGTTTTGTAGTTGCTAACTTACTATCATCTGACTGAACCTTATCTTTAGACTTCACGTTGCAAGCTTATGACTTCTCTGCAGTACGTCAAAGTAGATACGAGATTTCATTTACCTCGTTGTTCTCCTTTCATTATCTTTGTGCAACCTTTGACAATTTTGATTTTTCCTCCTAATCCTCTGAACTTGTATCTCTTTCCCTCAAGAGTGCCCAAAGATATCAACTTCCTTGCAATAACTAGCATGTACCTAACTCATGAAGAACAAAAGTGGTACCGTTTGGGTTCCTGAACCTAACTGATCATACTCCCTTTACCTCCGTTTAATTGTTATTTTCCATCCTTACCTTACCAGCAGAATATTCCTTTAACCCAATGAAGATGTCTTTCCTTGGTGTCAAGTGAAATAAAAAATCCGTGTCTAAACCCCATTCCTCTGATTCATTCTTCCCATGTGATTTATGCACCTCAAACGTAATCAACCTTACAAGATCATGAGCATCATCTCTTACCATAGATGATTCTGGTTTGTTCTGTGTGTAAAACCTTCCTTTGTTACGTTCCAACCATTTGTAGTATTGCTTCTTGAAGTGACCCTCCACAAATCTATAAAATCTTCTTCTTTTTGTGGGCTTCGATCTTGATCTTCCAGAAAACTTTCCATAAAATCTTCGGTGACATGTTTTGTTGTTCTAAAACTCACACGATGGGCCTTTCCAATGATGCAATCATCACAAAAATCATGATCAGTAATGCTGGTCTCATCAATACAACCTTCTCTTGCTAGCACTTCAAGACCATAATGTCCTACATGCCCCAATCTGCTATGCCCATGTTTTGTAGTTGCTAACTTACTATCATCTGACTGAACCTTATCTTTAGACTTCACGTTGCAAGCTTATGACTTCTCTGCAGTACATCAAATTAGATACGAGATTTCATTTACCTCATCGTTCTCCTTTCATTATCTTTGTGCAACCTTTGACAATTTCGATTCTCCTCCTAATCCATTGAACTTTCTTCCCTTTCCCTCAAGAGTGCCCAAGAAGAAAAATGGTACCATTTGGGTTCCTGAACCTAACTGATCATACTCCCTTTACCTCAGTTTAATTGTTATTTTCCATCCTTACCTTACCAGCAGAATCTTCCTTTAACCCTATGAAGATGTCTTTCCTTGGTGTCAAGTGAAATGAAAAATCCATGTCTAAACTCCATTCCTCTGATTCATTCTGCCCATGTGATTGATTCACCTCACACGTAATCAACCCTACAAGATCATGAGCATCATCTCTTACCATAGATGATTCTGGTTTGTTTTGTGTGTAAAACCTTCCTTTGTTACGTTCCAACCATTTGTAGCATTTCTTCTTGAAGTGACCCTCCACAAATCTATAAAATCTTCTTCTTTTTTGTGGACTTCGATCTTGATCTTCCAGAAAACTTTTCATAAAATCTTTGGTGACATGTTTTGTTGTTCCAAAACTCACACGATGAGCATTTCCTATGATGCAATCATCACAAAAATCAATATCAGTAATGCTGGTCTTATCAATACAACCTTCTCTTGCTAGTACTACATGCCCCAATCTGCTATGCACATGTTTTGTAGTTGCTAACTTTCTATCATCTCACTGAACCTTATCTTTAGGCTTCACGTTGCAAGCTTATGACTTCTCTGCATTACATCAAAGTAGATACGAGATTTCATTACCTTGTCGTTCTCCTTTCATTATCATTGTGCAACCTTTGACAATTTTGATTTCTCCTCCTAATCCTCTGAACTTGCATCCCTTTCCCTCAAGAGTGCCCAAAGATATCAACTTCTTTGCAATAACTAGCATGTACCTAACTCATGAAGAAGAAAAATTGTACCGTTTGAGTACATGAACTTAACTGATCATACTTCCTTTACCTCAGTTTAATTGTTATTTGCCATCCTTACCTTACCAGCAAAATCTTCCTTTAACCCAATGAAGATATCTTTCCTTGGTGTCAAGTGAAATGAAAAATCCGTGTCTAAACCCCATTCCTGTGATTCATTCTGCCCATGTGATTGATTCACCTCACGCGTAATCAACCCTACAAGATCATGAGCATCATCTCTTAACATAGATGATTATAGTTTGTTCTGTGTGTAAAACCTTCCTTTGTTACGTTCCAACCATTTGTAGCATTGCTTCTGGAAGTGATCCTCCACAATCCATAAAATATTCTTCTTTTCTATGGACTTCGATGTTGATCTTCAAGAAAACTTTCCATAAAATCTTCGGTGACATGTTTTGTTGTTCCAAAACTCACACGATGAGCCTTTCCTATGATGCAATCATCAGAAAAATCAAGATCAATAATGCTGGTCTTATCAATACAACCTTCTCTTGCTAGTACTTCAAGACCATAATGTCCTATATGCTCCAATCTGCTATGCACATGTTTTGTACTTGCTAACTTACTATCATCTGACTGAACTTTATCTTTAGACTTCACGTTGCAAGCTTATGACTTCTCTGCAGTACCTCAAAGTAGATACGAGATTTCATTACCTTGTCGTTCTCCTTTCATTATCATTGTGCAACCTTTGGCAATTTTGATTTCTCCTCCTAATCCTCTGAACTTGCACCCCTTTCCCTCAAGAGTGCCCAAAGATATCAACTTCCTTGCAATAACTGGCATGTACCTAACTCATGAAGAATAAAAATGGTACCGTTTGGGTTCCTGAATCTAACTGATCATACTCCTTTTACCCCAATTTAATTGTTATTTGCCATCCTTACCTTACCAGCAGAATATTCCTTTAACCCAATGAATATGTCTTTCCTTGGTGTCAAGTGAAATGAAAAATCCGTTTCTAAACCCCATTCCTCTGATTCATTCTGCCCATGTGATTGATTCACCTCACACATAATCAACCCTACAAGATCATGAGCATCATCTCTTACCATAGATGATTCTGGTTTGTTCTGTGTGTAAAACCTTCCTTTGTTAAGTTCCATAAAACAAACCAAATTTGTCAGGCTTGAGAAAGTTTGGTTGTTTAGTTTATGTGCACTCAGATGAAGGAATGCTGAACCCAATATCAAAGAAAGGTGTTTTCACCGATTATCCTGATGGAGGAAAGGGTTCAGAGTATGGCTGCTAGACGAGGAGAGATGTAAGAAATGTCATGTTTCGTGAAGAATAGATGTACAAAGACATCAACAAGACCAATGTTTCAAGTAATACTATCTCTTTGAGAGTCTTTTATTGACTAATGACTATTTGAAATTTGAGAATGCATGTGAACATGTAACTAATACTGATAGTCAATGAGGAGCTACAAAAGTATCTGAACCAGATAGCTCAAAACAACAAGAGATATCTGACATAACATAAGAATCAACTAGCCAACAAGACTTATGTGATTATCAGCTGGTCAAAGACAGGGGAAAACGACAAGTTGGACAACCTAGAAAATTCAAAGACTACCAGGTCTATGAAGGGATGAAGACATGTATGGGTTCGCTTATCTCATAATAGATGATGCTGGAAAACCTTAGCCAGGGAGCTATCAAGAATCCTTAGAAGATCTAGATATATTAAGTTGTGGATATGAGCATCATATGAAGAAATGGTTTCACTGATCAAAAACAAAACTTGGGTGTTAGTAGACAAAGTGAAAGATCAGAAACCTATCGGTTGTAAGTGGATCTTCAAGTGGAAGGTTGGTATAGCAGGAGTGGAGGATCCGAGGTTTACAGCAAGAACCATTTCCAAGGGATATGCAAAAAAGGAAGGAATTCATTTTGAAAATTATTCACGCCAATATGAAAGCACTTATCAATCAGGTTTATATTATCTATGGTAGTCCATTTTGACATGGAACTTGATGTGCCCTGAAACAGCAGCAGAAACAAATCAAGAAAGTTTGGCTTTTGGGCTTGAGTTTTAAACGAGATGGGCTTGACGATTTATGAAAATATGTTTATGAACATGCTTCAGCCCAAAGAAAGAAAGGCCAAACAAGAAACGAGAAGGTATGATCAAATAATATATCAATCTGATGGCAATCCAGAGCCCGTCGACCATGCAAAAGGACGAGATCAGCCGAAGAGTTTTGCGACCAAAAATTCTCATTTTCGGTCAAAAGTCTTGGTCTTTGGTCTTTGTTCTTTGGTCAAGTTTTAATATTTATGAGTTTTCAAGTTTTTAGATGTTGACTAAACCTTTTGTATTCTTTGCCTATTATATAAAGGCCATTTGATCAATGAAATAAAATAAGTTTTGAGAGATTATTTTTGGAACCTTGAGAGGGAATCTCACTTTTTCAATGGTGTGTAATATCCATTGATCTCATTTGTTTCTTGGTGTGGTTAGCTCCAAGTTACACATCTCTTGTTCTTGGTGTGGTTAGCTCCAAGCAACTCCTCTAATTCGTTGGACTTGTGCGTTATATCAAGCAACGATTGGAAACCCTTCTTTGTTGGACTTGTGTGTCATATCAAGGCACAATAAAGCCAGACAGTATCATTGGGCCATTCCGCATCCCATTGTGTCGTCATTCATCCCCCCAGTTCTCTTTTCGGAGTCTGTATCCCCCTTACCGGTCGAGTGCCTTTCCTAGGGTCTATCAAGTGGTATCAGAGCCACTCAACCGGTACTATCTGTTCATTTTTCTCATCTTTCCATCTTCTTCATCCATCTTCTACCTTTCATCTTATTTTCTAAAAAAAAAAGAGTTCTACGAAAAGCCAAAAGATCCTTCTATCTGAAGATAAAGAAAGACAGATTTGAGGGCAAATCTTTTTAAAGAAGGAGGGAATGATGTGCCCTGAATCAGCAGCAGAAACAAATCAAGAAAGTTTGACTTTTGGGCTTGAGTTTAAACGAGATGGGCTTGACGATTTATGAAAATATGTTTATGAACATGCTTCAGCCCAACGAAAGAAAGACCCAACAAGAAACGAGAAGGTATGGTCAAATAATATATCAATCTGACGGCAATCCAGAGCCCGTCGACCATGCAAAAGGACGAGATCAGCCGAAGAGTTTTGCGGTCACAAATTCCCATTTTCGGTCAAAAGTCTTGGTCTTTGTTCTTTGGTCAAGTTTTAATATTTATGAGTTTTCAAGTTTTTATATGTTGACTAAACCTTTTTTATTCTTTGCCTATTATATAAAGGCCATTTGATCAATGAAATAAATAAGTTTTGAGAGATTATTTTTGAAACCTTGAGAGGGAATCTCACTTTGTCAGTGGTGTGCAATATCCATTGATCTCATTTGTTTCTTGGTGTGGTTAGCTCCAAGTTACACATCTCTTGTTCTTGGTATGGTTAGCTCCAAGCAACTCTTCTAATTCGTTGGACTTGTGCGTCATATCAAGCAACGATTGGAGACCTTTCTATGTTGGACTTGTGCGTCATATCAAGCAACACTGAAGCCAGACAATATCATTGGGCCATTCCGCATCCCATTGTGTCGTCATTCATCCCACCAGTTCTCCTTTCGGAGTCCATATCCCCCTTACCGGTCGAGTGCCTTTCCTAGGGTCTGCTTCCTAGGGTCTGATGCGCCCTTGAGTAGCGAACCAGACAAAACAGACATGCATGGCTTGATCATGGGAAGCAATAATGATATATGTTTATTGTTTGACTCATATCTTCCAAACCACACGGCTACGCATGAAATTACTTGGAGAATGTGTCCAACTCAATTACGGAGCTCCTCGAAGAAGAATCAGATAAAACGAAGCTCATATGTGGGAGTTATGCCATTTACAAATCATGAGATATTCGGTTCTCGCGAATTCAGACATGTGCGCATTCAATGAAGGGTCTTCCTTGACCAATCTTCCTCAAAATCGCCATCCTTGACCAGTATTCATCAGATTCCACACCTTTGACTCATTTATCATGTTCTAGTCAAAGATTTCTTTTTCTATGCATTGTTTTTACACAAATATATTTATTATCTTTAATCCTTTCATCTCCTTGTAATCCTATATATAGAAACTGAATTTATTCAATAAAATAAGTCGAAGTTTGAGTTTATTTTTGTTTCTTCTTTTCTCTGAGAGAGAGAGAGAGAGAGTTCTTTAGCTAGTTCATTGGTGTGAACCGGCTTGTTGATTTGGTGGTCAGCCAATTCATCTTTCTCTGTTGTTTGGTGGTTAGCCAACGCACTACATCCGTTCTTTGGTGGTCAGCCTTAGACCGTGTGTATATCATGAGCCATTCCGCATCTCTTGACGATCCCTTCAATCCATTTCAGTTCCAGAAGTGCCATTTGCCTTCTCGGATCATATCCAACACCCATCTAAAGTGATCTTTCCGATTTAGGGTGTATCAAGTGGTATCAGAGCCACTTTGGCTGGTTTGTTTTTCTCTTTTCATCTTCTCATCTTCCATTTTTAAATATTTCTTCTTCTTTCTATCTTAAATCCGGGCCACCTTCTTACCTAGGCCATATAAAAAAAAAGAAGGAAATTCAACAAAAAAAAAGATTTGATTTTTGGCTAGGTGGTGGAAGACTAATCCTGCTGGCTGAAGAGAAATCCAGCCTTGGGGTGGTTAAAGCGGATTTCACAAAAGTTCTCTTTTCTCTATATCTATCTCTTATCATTGTTGCTTTGGGTTTTGATTGCTGAATTTTGACTGCCTATCATGAAAAGAACTCTGAGTCATCACCTAAAAATCGTGAGCTAAACACTTTGAGAGTGTGAGGAATTTTTATTTGCTAACTCTTTGTTAAGTGTTTTAAGGATGTTTAGACTTCTAAAGAAATCAAATCAGGCTTCAAAACCACAACAAGACGCTTTTTATCCTTTTAAAACTGTGTTTGAAAAAGAGCAATTGATTTTTGATAAGAAACAGTTTATTACTAATGAGTTTGATTTTGTGCAAAAACAAATGAACCAAAAGAAGAGGCAAAACAGATTTGATGATGATGAGAAGAGGGTCAAAAGTGGTGATCGTCCCTTCACCAAAGCTAAGAGTAACAGATGTAATATGCTTGATCAGAACGAGCTTCAGACTTATGCCAGCTTGGAAAAGATGCTGCATAAGGCAATTTTTGCTATTCAACAACTCAAAAAAAAAGAGAAACACTAACACTTATTATGCACCAAAACAACAATGTAAGTTGTCTTCTTTTGATAAAAACAAATCTGTGAAAACCACAAGCAAAGCTCATTCTACCAGGTGCTTCAAATGCCATAGGATCGGTCATTATGCCAACAAATGCCAAAACCAGAAACCGTTGGTGACATTGGAGAGTGACAACGTTGAAACCGAGCCAGAAAAGAAAGAATTTTCAGTTCCATTGCCAATTTTTGATGACTACACACATGAGCCAATGGTAGGTTTGAAATCTTGTGAACATAAGAACTTATATTTTTCTCAATCTGAATCAATTCCTGATGAATCTTGTTTGAAATTAACCGTTTTACAACCAGAGAATCCAAGTAGTTTTGAATTAATTTCTCAGTTTGAAAAGGATTCTGAAAACGTTTTGAACCAAGATGAATTTTCTGGTCCTTTAAATGCTCTTGATATTGGTGCATATGACACTGGTCTTGGAAGCTTTGTGTCAATGCAGGAAGGGCCAGAAGAAGAACAAAACCGTGGTCATCAAGAAAACCAAGAAAGATCTTCTTCCATTCAAAAACCGAACCAAACTCAAGGTGAACAATGTTCTGATTATGATTCCTTTGCTTATAAACCTTTTCATTTTAATGTTTCATATTTGAGGATAAATCTTTTTGAAGAGGGAGGGAATGATGCGCTCTTGAGTAGCGAACCGGACAAAACAGACATGCATGGCTTGATCATGGGAAGCAGTAATGATATATGTTCATTGTTTGACTCATATCTTCCAAACCACGAGGCTTATATGCATGAAATTACTTGGAGAATGTGCCCAACTCACTTACGGAGCTCCTCGAAGAAGAATCAGATAAAACGAAGCTCAGATGTGAGAGTTATGCCATTTACAAATCAGGAGATATTCGGTTCTCGCGAATTCATACATGTGCGTATTCAATGAAGGGTCTTCCTTGACCAATCTTCCTCAAAATCGCCATCCTTGACCAGTATTCATCAGATTCCACACCTTTGACTCATTTATCATGTTCTAGTCAAAATTTTCTTTTTCTATGCATTGTTTTTACACAAAGATATTTATTATCTTTTATCCTTTCATCTCCTTGTAATCCTATATATAGGAACTGAATTTATTCAATAAAATAAGTCAAAGTTTGAGTTTATTTTTGTTTCTTCTTTTCTCTGAGAGAGAGAGAGTTCTTTAGCTAGTTCATTGGTGTGAACCGACTTGTTGATTTGGTGGTCAGCCAATTCATCTTTGTGTGTTGTTTGGTGGTTAGCCAACGCACTACATCCGTTCTTAGGTGGTCAACCTTAGACCGTGGGTATATCAGGAGCCATTCCGCATCTCTTGACGATCCCTTCAATCCATTTTAGTTCCAGAAGTGCCATTTGCCTTCTCGGATCATATCCAACACCCAGCTAAAGTGATCCTTCCAATTTAGGGTGTATCAGAACTTCAACTAATGGATGTGAAGAAGACGCTTCTCCACGATCATCTAGAAGAAGATATATATATATATATATGGATCAGCCTAAAGGATATGTGGACAAAGCTCATAATGTTAAGGTTTGCCTTCTGAAAAGATCACTCTATGGTCTGAGACAATCACCTCGTCAATGGGATACAAGGTTTGACGAGATCATCTTGGGTCATGGGTTTACAAGGACTGAGTATGATATATTCGTCTATCTCAAGGAGTGTGAGGAGAGTAATTACATAAATTTGCTCTTGTATGTGGATGATATCCTCATAGCATCCAAGAGTAAGAAGCAAGTTGCGAGTTTGAAGAAGCTTCTCAGCTCATGAAATGAAGGATCTTGGTGATGCTAAAAAGATAACGGGAATGGAGATCTCATATGGCATAGAAAAGGTACACTAACAGTGTCTCAAAAAGATTACGTTACGAAGGTGTTGGGCAATTACAACATGGAGAGGCTAAGAGTATTTCCACTGTGCTAGGAGCCCACTTCAAACTGAGCTTAACTACAGAAAAAGAGATCAAAGAGAAATACAAATATATGAAGAATGTTCGATATCAAAGTGAAGTAGGATCAGTGACAGCGTGCGGGTTAAGGTTTGTGTTCTTAATAATGCAATCTATCAAATTAACCCTATGAACTACTCTTGTTAAGATAAGTCAAATTACAATACTTAGGGATCGAATTCACAAAGAGCGAGGGCACAAAATAGTTTTCTTTTACTCTAATGGTTAAGCTAGGCAAACTATAAATAGTGGTTTTGGTTGTAAGTCTATCAGGAATAGGAAGTTATCTAGAATACTAAAGCCAATGCAAATATGGAAAAAGCGGTAGATCTAGGGTTTTAGACAAGTGAATTATAATGGATAGGATGCAGAGAATTATTAGTATGTGAGAACAATAAATGTTAACTACTCCGACCCCCTCTTGTCCCAACTCTCGTATGCGGACAGAGAAGTGCACCATCGATCGACATATAAGGCTTGATGTCGATTGACGCTAATCAGAAAAGAATTTTGTCCACTATGTTAACCTAGCTCAATGAAATCAGTGTGGGAACCGAAATTCGCACTGTCGATTTCCGTTGAATTAGGAACGCAGGGTAAAACCCAGGTTTCCCAGAGGTCCCAAATATCTGCTAAACCACACGCCAATAAGTCAAGATATGAAGTAAATATTAAAAAACAAAGTGACAATCGAAAAGAGAGCAAGTAGATGTCTT
This sequence comes from Moricandia moricandioides, assembly GCA_905132885.1. Classification (NCBI taxonomy): domain Eukaryota; kingdom Viridiplantae; phylum Streptophyta; class Magnoliopsida; order Brassicales; family Brassicaceae; genus Moricandia; species Moricandia moricandioides. The sequence goes on along the minus strand of CAJHQQ010004648.1, from coordinate 2,076 downwards.
ATTCTGAATTTGCGTATGAGCGTTTACAACAGGATAAGAGCCTCGACTACGAGAGCTGTCGGCGAGATCCCTAGTTCTAATAACCTAAGACTGCAAAATCCTAATTGAGTCGCAGCTCGAATAACAAAAACGGAAAGTTGCCTAAATGCTCAACGTGCTAAGCTATGTTTCCTCTGAGTAGTGATTTTCATGTCTCCTTTGCATCATCACCCTCGAAGTACTTATATACTCCTCTAGAGGCGGTTTTCTCTTTCCCCTTCTTCCCTTGGTCGAATTTATCGCTTCGCGAAAATATTTATTTTTTCCTCGATCTTCATAATTATCTTTGGAAACTTAAAATTTATCTTCCGATCTTGACATTTATCCCTCCGAACTTAACATTTATCCTTTCCTGAAAATAAAAGATAAACCATCACAAAGTTTGGGCTTAATTTCGGATAAAATCGCGAGTGGGCCTTTAGCCGAGCTTTAGACCTCATCGGCCCGTTTTTGTACTTAGGCGTTTCTACGATTTTATCGAAATAACATAGCTAAAACGACGTCGTCCGAGAGTTAGGATATTTCGTATGAAGCGTGTGACTCTAGGTGTTTAGTTAACCGTTAACATCTCATACGATCTCCCTGATCCTTTCTCGAGAAAACGAGTTCTTTCGGTAAGGTTCCAATGTCAATCCCGATTGAGGCAGAAAGAAGATAAGTTCGATCAAGTATCGAAAGAGGGAGTTTAACAAGGATGAGGTGAAACTGGATTGATCCGACTTGCAGAACGAACAAGTCGGATTGCTCGTGTCGTCTAACTCGCCCGTTTGATGAGTTGGCCTTGTCTGACTCGCCGTACGGGCGAGTTGGTCGATCCGTGCTGACCAACTTGCCTGTATGGCGAGTTGGCCTTGTCTAACTCGCCATACGGGCGAGTTGGTTGGCCCGTGCTGACCAACTCACCCGTATGGCTAGTTGGCCTTGTCCAACTCGCCATACGGGAGAGTTGGTTGGTCTGAGCTGACCAAATCGCCTGTATGGCGAGTTGGCCTTGGGGCAAGTTGGTTGGTTCGAGCTGAACAACTCGCCCGTACGGCGACTTGGCCTTGGGGCGAGTTGGTTGATCCGTGTTCCTTTCTTTCGTGTTTTGGCCAGGAGACTTTTGTTAAGTCGATTTTGAGACTGCATTCGTATAGAAACACGATTTTCGATGCTGATTTCTAGAATTCAATTTTTGACCCCAGCAGTTAGCCCCCTGCTCGCAAGTCTTCGGCCTCGATTCTTGTGGGCGAGTGAGGGTGTTTAATCAGAATACGCGGTAAAAATTAGTTTTTTATTCAAAAGTTTTCTTTTCCGATTATTTTAATGCGAAAAATCCTTCAGCCTTTGCTATTTCTATAAATATAGCCTCCCATTCCTCATTTTCTCCACACACTCTCTAATTTCCTCTAGTTTTCTAGAAAGAATTTTTTTTTTGACGAAATGTCTTCTTCCAGCAACCTTCAGAGGAGTGATGATGCCGAAATGGGAAACGCTGCTGGTGCGAATCCATTGGATCTTCCTACCGCTGGAGCCATCCCAGCTCACATTACGGAATTCCTCGCTTTTCAGGACGATTTGGCTTGTAGCGAGGCCGAGGATATAGTGAAACCTGCACATATTATGCCTCCAAGATCTGTAGCTCCAGTGGATACCTTATCCTCGGAGGTTTCCCCGGTGGGTGATGTTGTTCCTACCGGAGAGGAGGTTACCGCGCATGTGTCGGCCTCCAAAGTTCAACTGTCGGGTTCTTCTACGACCCCGGTTCAGGTTGTCTATGTGGAGTCGGTTCAGGAATCAATGCCTCCCCCTTATTCAAGAAGACGATCGTCTTGGGGCTGTCTACGCCCAACATGATCCTGGCCTCTACGACGGAGGGTCGTACGAGAGCCTGAGTTAACCCAGACGCGTCTAAGAAGAGAAGATGCACCAAGGAGCCCGAAACTGACTCTTTGCAAGCGACGGTTTCCAGACATCGTGCTAAGGTATAGTTTAAAAACACCTTTTTCCTCTTTCGTTCCTTTCTCCTTTCCGTGCGTCGACTGATTCTCTTTTCCC
>CAJHQQ010004647.1:0-25341 GCA_905132885.1 Moricandia moricandioides | reverse complement strand
ATCTAGGTGAGGCCCGCGCTACGCGCGGGTTTTGATGGATCAGTTTTAATAAAAGATATAATTTTTTGTAAATTTTCTTTTATGTTAAGTTGGGTGTGAGTATGATTATGTTGTTTACACCAAATTTCAATTATGTAATTAAAATGATCGAATTCTTAGTACTTTTGCTGTTTCAAAAGAGAATGAGATCGAGTTTTCTAATACCATTATATCCTTTTGTTTTGTGAGGGTTTATAAAATTGTGGAGAATGAAGTTTTTATTTAGAAGAACTCTTTGTCAAAGTTACTATAGTTTTTTTTTGTATAATGTTAGTAATTGGTATTATTAACAATTGTTGTTGTTTTTACCTTTGTTTGCTTTTTTGTGTGATATTTATTTGGTTATATTTACTTATATATTATGTACTAATAAGCTATCAATAAGAAAAAAAAATTAGAAATCAAAAGAAAAAAAGGAAAAAAGGCAACAAATGTATTATTTTAAATGGATAAACTAAGTACAACTTCTTGTACCTTAGAGCATCCAATAGGGGTTCTAGCGCCGGGGATCTCAAAAAATATATATGTATGTATATATTTATATTAATATTTAATTTTGAGGTTTTTAACTTTACGGTAAATCCAATCCAAAAGTTCTTCGTAGAGATATTTTGGGATGGGTTTCCCGTAAATTCAAGAACATTACAATTAAATACTAATACAAATGTATACATATACATATATGTATTTCGAAAATTTCAGTTAAAATCTCCATTGAAAGTGCTCTTAGACTGGGAAACATTTTGACCAAAGCATTGTGTCTCGAGACTCTCGACATATAAGGCATCTTATGTTCGAGATGTGTCGTATTTGTTGGTATCAAATATATTATTTTTGTGTAAGTTTTTATTTTATGTTCATTTGATTGGGAGTGTGATTATGTTAAGCGATCAGTCTTGTCTACGCCAAATTTATAAACAACTAACAATAATATTAACTGATATTAATTTTGTTGTTTTGTTGTTAAAAACTTCGTTTAATTAATAAAAATAATATCATAAAAGTAGTATGTTTATTTTCATTTTTGAATGTTTTTCTATCATCATTATAATCAGTAAATAATATTAAATTTCTGGGAATTGTAATTGAGATTGTAAGTATAGATTATGAATTATTTTCTCTTGTTATTTGTTTTGTATCCACTAAGACTTTTAGTTTATATTATATATTTCCTTTTAAATCTATTGGTTTTAGTTAATAATAAAAATAAATAATTGCTTCACAGAAAAAACATTTTTTAAATTGAGGTAGATTGTACTAAAACATTTATTAAATGAACTATACCATCCAGAGCGATTAGAATTTTTTTAACAATAGTATTATTCAGTTTCGGCGTATAAATAGTGGCTGTTTTATTTATTCTATTACCTTCTGTAGTTTTTCCATTGGTTTTACTGAGTAATCTATTATTTTATTTTAAAATTTTACCATAATTTTATTATGGGACAAAATTCTATAAGAATATAATATATGTATCATGTTAAAAATATATAATGTGCTATAATTTTGGATCAAGTTACATTCATTTTTGAATCATTACGTATTATATAATTGTTGTTTGATTTTGTTGTTTGTGTGTCTATATTTTCTTAGTCTTTGTTTGTTTGTTTGTTTGTTTGATGCTTATATTTAAATATAGGGGTGAATTGTTTTATATTATGTTTTCAAATTTGTTGATTGCAGTCCAAGTTTGAGTATGTATGACCAATTTTTCTTTGATAACCATATTCAGATTCGTGTATATTAAATAAAGGTACTGGAAACATTAAAAGTTTAATAAAATAGGGATAACTATAAAATAAATTCAGAAATTAAAAACTTGGCACATAAACGTATCTTTGGGTTGGGTTGAATGCTATGGTCAGGTTATCATCTCCAAGAACATCTCCATCTGCTTGTAGTAATAACATCAGTGCTTGGATCTTCAGCACTTTCTTTTCCAGGTTCTTGTAAGAAGGTGACGCAGACAAATTGCTTAAGGCAGAAGAGGTGGAGGACGACGATGATATTTGTTTCTCTTTTCTCTGAGTAACGCCAATGTTGGGGGATTTGTATGGCTCTGTTGCCTCGGATGTGTCTTCCAGTTTTTTAAGCTCATTACCAGTATCTTCAACCTTTGCATCCTTTGATGCTTTTTATGAAGATTCTCGCTGAAAGGTTTTATTGACTTCGCACCACGTTATGTATCCAGTCAGATCAATCTTTCTTTCCAGACAAAAGCCGCCAAGAAAGTTACCTTCTGCTCCTCGATCATTACATGCCCCTGTTGTTCAAGGAGAATAAATTTTACATCTTCAAAGATGGTGAAAATGTAATTAAAATCTCACCATAATGAGTGTTGCTGAAGTATTCAGGTCCATGCGTCCGATTGAAGAGCTTAAACCTCAAATGTTTAAAGCATAATACCATAGCCAACTCACTGGAAAGTTGATAAGTGTCCCAAATCCCCAGTATTTCAAGGAAGCAAGGTCGTAAGCTCTAGCAGCAGCCTCTTCATCATATGCTCCTGCCAAGTGTATACGTAAAGGTTAATCTAAACTTCTACCAAGTATGTTCGGATTTACAAAAAAAAAACACACAATAAATAACTTCAAAGCTTATAGCATACCTAGATAAACTGATGCAGAAAAATTTGCATCAACGATGACAACGTTTAAGGACAGCAACAAAGAAAAGAAATCAGCTTTGTCGGATGTGGAGAAATAAAGAAAAGAAAAATAAACCTTGTTTTCCCTTCTTGTTCTGGTTTTGGTTCCATGTACTCTTGTCTTGTCTCAAAGGTGAGCTTCACAGCGACATGTCCATATATGCAGGTCCTTTCAAAAATTCAAGAAACAATACATATCAGCATCTCCTACTACTATGTAAGACAATACATTCAATTCTTGTCTCAATGAGACATGATCGGCAACCAAATAATTGTCAGAACACTTAATGATTCTAGATGACTCAACATCTCTCTGAATCAAACAATGACATCACCACAGTCATAAGTTCAATTTCTCTAATGTCAGATTACACAATATGAAATTCTAAATCGAATCACACCATCATCATCCTGATCATAAACAGCTATTAAAATTAGAGGACAATCACAGTACCTGGTGACTCCATGCTAAATGGAACTCTTTTTGCCAGCGGTTCAGAGCGGCATTTTACTGATACGCTCCCTGAATCTGCAACCTTCTCTCCTTATTCGCCTTATTAAATCCTCTATGCAACAACATTTTATCACTTGCCACCACCGTCTCTGAGCTCTCTCCTCTTCCTCCTCCCGTCTTTGTCTTAGGCCCTAATCCGACGACGACATCGACACCATGACAAAACCTCTTCCCCCTCCAATCAAAAAACAAACCAAAGGCGCACTGTGTGAAAGCTTGATACAGAATCATTACATGTTCGTAGTGCTACACGATAGGGGGATATGAAGCTATATAATCACAGTGCCTTATGTAAATGCAATTAGTCATGGTTTTTGATTCTTTGATATGGAGATAGGAATAGTGAATATAATCATTACTTGTTCGTTGATGTACATCTCGACATCAATCTGGAGAGCTTCCCATAAAAGGATGAGCTTGGCCTCTCCCAACCCAGGAAGAAAATCGTGGAAGAACAATTATACTGAAAATAAGATTAATGGTTTCTGAAGACGGAATGAGGAGATGGTTCTCATAGCATGAAAGCATACCTTTTAATAGTCAAAATCCACCGCCTTCCATGATTTAAGATCGCATTCAAAGGAGATCATGTGGTATGGATTTAATAAGGACTTGAAGAGGGTTAAGCTGTAACCGGTATCTCTGCGGATTGATAAGGAAGAAGATGAAACAACACTCATGGAACTCAGGTTACGCCTCGATCTCGAATGGCAGAGGAGTACATATGTTCAATCCTAATAGAAAAATGACAGCCAATACGCGTTTAGACTTAGACATACTGGACTCGGGTTGGGCCAAATGTGAGAAGATACGGACCTAAACGAAATGAGGCCCATGTGTCGACCAAAATAAATGAAACGATGTGGTTTAGGATACACAACACGTGGCGACCTCTAGTGAAGCGATTTGATGACGTGTCTCTTCCTTGAGGGAGATAACTGTTCTTTATAGTAATAGATACTTTTAGTAGTTTAAGAAAACATTATGATAAAAAGGAAAATAATAGCAAAAAATAATTAAACAAAAAGGAAAATAAAATAACAACACAACAATATATTGATAAAAGTTCCACCACGTCTTTGAGGTTTTTCCATAAGAACACAACAATATATTGATAAAAACGGATTACAATATTATAAAAACATAGTTCGGATTTATATTGAAAAGAAATTAAAATGCAAAACATGAAAATTAAACAATAATAACTTGAAAACGACGAAAATCAATCTCATTCCTCTCCAGCTTATCTCCACCGTAAATATCACGGCCATCTTCATCACATTTATCCTCTAGAAAAGTCTTACTTGAACCACTCCATTACTTAAGACATGATGAAGTGGAAGCAGCTCAAGCGGTGGATCCCCAAGACTTTGGCTAACAAAAGCATGACTCATGAGCTCCTCCGCGGTGGCTGTATTCCCAGGATTCCGCACTCTACATTTACTCACAAAGTCCCAAGTCATCCGCGATATCCTCAAAAAGTAATCAATCTTAACTCCCATCATCTCAAGTACCATAGTACCTAAGGAGCAAATATCAACCGCCGACGAGATCACTCCACGTGGCCCGACTGCCTCTGGAGCCAAATATTCCGGATTGCCCTCAAATAAAGACCCATTCACTGGATCAGGTCCATTGGGCTCCTTAGCCAAACCGAAGTCACCAAGTTTGAGTTCACAAAGCTCTCCATGAGCAATCATTCTGATTTCGACTGCTTAGAGTGAGTCAAAATCAGAATGATTTCTCATGGAGAGCTTTGTGAACTCAAACTTGGTGACTTCAGTTTGGCTAAGGAGCCCAATGAACCTGATCCAGTGAATGGGTATTTGTTTTAGGGCAATCCGGATTATTTGGCTCCAGAGGCAGTTGGGCCACGTGGAGTGATCTCGTCGGCGGTTGATATATGGTCCTTAGGTACGATGGTACTTGAGATGATGAGGGCTAATAGTGATTACTTGTTGAGGATACCGCGAATGACTTGGAAATTTGTGAGTAAATGTAAAGTGCGGAATCATGGGAATAGAGCCACCGCGGAGGAGCTCGTGAGTCATGATTTTGTTAGCCAAAGTCTTGGGGATCCACCGCTTGAGCTGCTTCCACTTCATCATGTCTTAAGTAATGGAGTGGTTTAAGGAAGGCTTTTCTATAGGATAAATGTGATGAAGATGGCCGTGAGATTTACGGTGGAGATAAGCTGGAGAGCAATGAGATTGATTTTCATTGTTGTCAAGTTATTATCGTTTAATTTTCATGTTTTGCATTTTTTTTCTTTTCAATATAAATCCGAACTATGTTTTTATATTATTATATTCTGTTTTTATCAATATACTAGAGGTTTACCCCGCGCTTCGAGCGAAATTTTTTACTTTTAATTGTTTAAATTGACATTTCTTTTTAGTTTAACTTTTTATTATACAATTTTGTGAATCCCAATTTTTGTGAAATTTTTGGTTATATAGGATATAAGAATATTGAAAATGAAATTGTAACATTTGACTAAATTATATAATCTCATAACAATAGTTTAATAAGATATTGTTTTATTTTTATGTAGGAGATGTATTTTCTTATATTTGACGTCATCCATTGTTATATTAATATTATGTCTTTTTTGGTTTGTTGTGTATTGTATTACTCGTCCATATATTTTGTAATTATTTACATGAATTTCTATTGTTGCAATGAGATTATGCTAGTTTTAGTATGCATCATTTGTTTGTTTTTAATTTACATAATTAATTGGACACAACAATCTTATATTGATTAAATTATAAAAATTAAAATTTCACATTTTTACAATAATAGTAGGCGGTGTTTTTTTTTTTGATGTTGTTGTGGTGCATGACATTGTTACAATGTCATGCAATTTTTACTTTTGTATTCATATATATTTTTAAATAACATGATATTCTAGTTACTCTAACATCATGAAACAACTCTTAATATATTTTCAGCATTTGTCTGCATTTTTCATGCAAGCGTGTCCAAATATATTTTACTGATTTGAACTCTTTTTTTTTCATAACATCAGTTTGATCTATTGGTAAATATTATTGTGTTATAAATTTTTTGTTGTTATGTGGAAATGTTGTAGTCATATATTTTTGTTTTTTTTTGAAAAATTAATTATGTTCATCGAACGTAATAAGCTTCTGAACTGCCGCTTGAGAGATATATTGTCAATGGGTTGTTATATTTATGCAACAATTCTAATGGATAGGTTGTTAATGGTATGTATGTTGATAGACATGGTAATCTTATGCAACATTTGTTAAAATTAGTGTTAGATTCGATAATGTTACAAACAATTATTCAAGAAAATAGTGTTATGCATGAAATGATGTGTACTTAAAAAAAAATTAAGGTGTCTTTTGAAATGCAAGAACGGTGTTGTGATATCATTTTTCTTTCTTTATTCGTGTTTGTCAATGCTTTAATTATGGTAATAGATATGTTATTTTTATTATTTCATTTATTAAATCATGTTACTTTAAAAAAAATGTTTTGATTATGTATTAGATGTTTCGATGGTAAAAAAAAATCAAACAATAGTGCAAATGGATATTTTAGTTTTTTATTTTTTTGAATTTTCTCTTTAATTTTTAAATATAAGGTTTTTAAATTCACTAAATTATTATATATTTATAAAAACTATATGTTAATATTTTGATGGGCTAAAATGAAATATTGATTAAAATAGATTATGGATTATATTTGCTAATTGATTTAGTTTAAATGTTAAAAATGAAAAATTTGGGACAACTAATTAAATTAAAAAAAAATAGAATTATGTTTAAAATTGTATGGGTGAAAAATGAAATATTTATGAAAATAGATTTATGGGTTATTTTACATTTCGTAATTTATTTGGTTTAAATGCTAAATAAATGAAAACTTTAAGTTAATTGGTTAAAATTTAAAAAATTATGTTTATGTGTCTAATTTTTAGACAACCTCTTGATGATGTGGATTAAGGAGAAGAGACTTTGTTCTCCTTTATATATATAGGTTGTTTCTTATGAAAAAAACTCAAAGACGTGGTGGACCTTTCATTTATTCTCTTCTACGCAAAGTTTGGATATTTTGATTGGTAACGCTTCCATGCTTTTGCATCTAAAGGATGTGTAATCTCACCATTTGTGGAGTGTTCCTCATGCCATCTCATTGATTCTGATGTGCGTTAAGACTGATATAGTCTCTTTAATCTTTTTGTCAACAAAAAATACTATATCTGTCTATATGGAACTGAAACTCTTTTGTTTGAAGAAACTGGTTTTTGATAAAATTTAGATTTTTGCTGGTTCTCATCCTTTCTTCGGTAAAATCATGCAATTATCGATGCATACATCTATCACCTGATACAACGATCCAAAACCAATTGCCAATTTCTGAACATCTCACACAAAAATCTCAGCAATCGCATTCCACACATTTTTCAGCAAAATTATGGTCTATCTTTATTGCCATTAATCTACTTGCATATAATAAAGGTAAATGACCATCTCTACACCTTTTGTACAAATGACTGCTTAGCTGCATCTAACGTATCAAAAAATCTCATAGCTTCTAAATTGGGTTCTTGTTCTATCTCCATTGTCTATAAATGATGGTACATTTCTTTTATATGGATCATTGACCATATGAAAAACACCTACACCAAAACCTACATTTTTGCTAGGTTCAGCTAACCAATCTATAGTGTGAGGTTCGCTAGTACTACCATAATCCGATCTTCTCCATAAAATATCAAATCTTGTAACCGGGCATAAATCCTTTCAAATATAAATACCTCTTAACTTTCCTCTTCTTTACACTCCTATTATTCTTACAACTAGAGAAGGGATATATCAACTTACCATCTGTTGCTGACGGTTGTCGTTGAGCTAACGCCATGAATTCTTGAATATCATATATTAGGAGAAGACATGTTTGTTTACTTCGTTGTGAGTTGTGAATGAATGAGGAGAAAATGATATTTATAGAGAAATCTGGGCAAAATTAATTCCAATGGATTCCCGACCGATTCTTGACTGATTCGCTACAAAAAAATCTTCGGAATCTGTCGGAATTCTCGATAGATTACTGACTGGTTTTTGTGTATTGTTAGTAATTCGTCGGAAATGACGACAATTATGTAAAAGACAATTTTTTTGGGGGAATTTTGTCAAGAATTCCTGGATGGATTTCCTACGGTTTATCCAATTTTTATTTTCAACAAATTTTTGTCAGGTGTTCCTCGGGAATTAAAGGATTTTTTCTGTTGAGAACTCGGCTAGGAATAATTTTGTTTTCTTGTAGTGTGTCTCATTCATACATTTACCACATTATAATTGAGTATTAATATTATGTAAACTTCTGGATCTGACGATATAGTATTTGAATACAAACAACATATATATATGCTCAACAAGAAAAGAAGCCTACAATCGAGAGTTGACGTTGTAGAAACAATATGTCTATGCAAATATGTAACTGTACTTTATGCGGCTATATAAGGTGCATATTTTATTTATATACATTGAGTTATGTCTACGTTTTAAAAAAAACAATATTGTATTTTTTTCTCTAATCTACCGCATGTCTGAATTACATGTTTAAGACTTTAAGTATATGTGATGTGGTTGTTTTTTGAACTAGCAAGCTGTTGAGGGCTATAGCCTATACGAAATGTACTATTTTTATTCTATTGCTAAGGCTTCATCATTAGCTGGTCTAAGCATATGAGAATTATGATTAGATGTTCTGTTACATTCATTTTGGTGTTAGAACCATTTAGCAAGAGAACAAGATTTGTCACATGTTTTGTTGGTTTGTCACATGTTTTGTTGGTTTCTCATGACGGTGTGGGAGAATATGACATAACTATGGACAAAAATGCAGCAAAACTTGAGAGTTATAAGCTGTAGATTTTGTAGAAGTTCTTGGATCAACGAAAAAAATTGTCAAAGACTTGAAGATGGAGATGCAGCGACAGAGACAGCTAGTGAGATGCATGGAAAGCCCTAAACATCTTCTTTCATTAATGTTCAGGGTTTTTCTTTTGTTTTGGTTATAATTGGTTTATTGATGAATGTTGTTTGCTTCTTTCGTAAACAAACCATAATGATTAGGGTGAAATGTGTCGTTTGACTCAAAATGTTACCAAGAGAAAAAATCATTATAAAAAACTAAAGCTTGTTGTAATGATAATTAATTATAGGAGTCAGTGAAGGGCATTGCTCATACTATGATGTAAGTGGTGAGCAGTTTCATTATTTAATGAGCTTTAATCAATGTATTTAAAGAGTTAGATTAACTGTCTAATTGATTAGGTGATCCGTAATCAATAACTCAACTCGGCTTAACTTCTTATATACTTTTTTGTTGGTAAACCAAGAAGTATCTTTTTATATCTTTATAGGTTAGGCCTGTAATAACGCTCTGCAATGTTCCTGATTCTTGATTCTCAAAATAGGAAACTGAAAATTTCAGATTGTACTGCAGATTGAAAAAAACATTATCTCTCTATACAAGTTTGGAGATGACGTCTATATCAGATTCAGAATGATGAAGTGGCCAAATCTTTTTTGGACAATCTTAGGGCATGATTAATGCAGGTCTCTTAACAAGGGGTTCTTATTTTTTAAGAGACCGTATCTTAATTTTAACTAAGAAAACTTAAGAACCGTCTCTTAAATAAGAGACGTCTCTTATCCGGAAAAATGTAAAAAAAAAAAAAAAAAATTAAAAAGAGGACAAAAAAATTAAGAACCCCATCTTAAGAGACCCGGGTTAAAGATGGCCTTAACATCTTTATAAATAAACGAAACGTTACTGTCATAGTTTTTACAACATAGACATCGTCGTGTTCTCTTCGTATTGGCTAGAGTGTAGGGCCGATGAGACACTGAAAACGAAATCGAAAAGTGGAACAAGATCATTGTCTCATACTAAAACTGTTTCAACGCTAAACACGTGGTCTTGCTTTTCACCGTGTCGACTATCCGACGGTACGTTCCTACTTTAAAATTAGGTTTGCTTTACTCGTTTCGTGTCACTAATCTCGTATATATTAGTTTATTTTAAAAAATGTAGTTTCTCTATCATCTTTTAAAATGTTGTAATACCATCTTCATTGCTTATAAAAAGAAAAGTATGCTATAGAAATGCAGATCAACCTCAATAAGAAAGGGAAAAAATAGTCTATTAATCAGCCGAGTGATCTTTAGAAAGATTTGTCGTTCATGTATGGCGGCTGGGCCGCCGTGCATCTGTTGTGACGGTTCGACTCACTCTAAGCTATGGTATCTTTATGCAATCATTCTAATTTCGTTCTTTAATTTGTTCTTATATGTATGAAACTTTTACATGATAAAGTTATAAATAAATATGTGTATATACAAACTATAAATGCAGGTAAGTGTAATTTCAAGCTAAATCATATGGAGAAGAGGAAGATCACGTATTAAAAAAAAAAAAAAAAAAGAGGAAGATCACGAGATCTCTCTAGGCATGGGTGGGATTTTCGGTATAAAGATGGAATATACATATTATTAAATTCATATTTGATATAAGTTTTGCTCAGTGGATTTGTTGTCACCTGATGTGTCTGGTGTTCCAATCTTGTATCAATATATATGGGGTCAGTATGGTATACTATAAACAATGAAGCACAGGCATAAAATGTATTAGAACATGCTCCATCTATGCTTCGTTCATCCCGTATTAGAATATGCGGCATTGTACTTCTCTAAAGGTGTGTTAAAAGGCAAGTCATTTTTTCTGGCTATCAATTAATATAATGCAGTATCGATTACTTTACCACTATTGTTTTTACTTTCTAATCTATCATTTGTTTGTCATTCGTTTGTAAGGGATTTAGGACTAGTGGTAATGGTTAGTTCCTGTAAGTATACAAATGATTATGTTGTAAAGTAGGCCAGTAACTTCGCTATTACCAAAAATTGAGGGTAAAAATAAACATGTCAATAGATATTGATTATATTAAATTATTTTATATTTAGATTAATGTGGCCGGATTTAACTGTAAAGTGAAATTAAAAACGTATTTTTGAAAAGATTTTAGCTTTTGGAAAAGTATATACACTTGGTTTAGGTTTCAAAAATCAGATACTAAACAAGTAATCACTACAAAAAGGGTTAATTTAAATCATTTATTTTCTATATTTGTATTAGTTATAAATGATGTAAAAAGATTTTACATCACTTAAATAAATGACTTAGTTTTTGGTGATGCAAATAATTTATATCATTTTTAAAAAAATTGATGTAAAAATAGCTAATATTTCCATCGATTATTTCAAGTGATGTTAATATATGTCAATTGTTAAAAGTGATGCTACTATTTACATCACTAGGATAAGACCTGCGCCTTGCGCAGGATGAATATATGTAATTAAAATATAAAATTTTAGTATTGACAAATTTAAAATTTACATATGATTGTTTTTGTATGTATTTAAAATTTAAGAATTTTGAAATTTTTATATAATTATCTATACGTAGGATCATAAATAATTTTAATTAGAAATGTATATCAAATCTTAGAATTTAATGGATCTGTTTTCATATATCTTTTCACTTTTCAGTGTTAGAGTGATGGAAAATAAATGGCATATTACTGCGCTTGATTGGTAGAGTATTAGCTAGTTCCCTAATGTTTTTTAAGAAGCAATTGGTAAAATATTTGCATTTGAAATATATAAAGTTTCAAAACTAATTTAATATAATTTATTTATCTGTCTAATAATATTAGAAAATTATAGTTTTTTAAAAATTATTATTTTTTAAAATAATTTATAAAAAATTATGTTAATTTTTAAATTATTTTTAAAAACAATATTTTAAGTTTTTCAAATACAAATAAATAATTTAAAATTAATTATGGTCATGATTTAACATAACCATAATAATTTAAAATATTAAAAAATTAAAAATTAACAAATTAAAAATTAACTCAGTTTTATATCATGATTTAACAATTTAAAAATTAATTATGGTTATGAGAAGTTTATGTTCACGTGTCAGTCCTATTTATCTTCCATTTTTCTCTTGATATGTTTTTTTTATATTTTGATTATTACTCGATATAAATATTTATTTTGAATTTTATTCTCATTTCGTTTGTTTTAGAAAATACTTAAGATTTAAAATAATTAAAAAGATACATACTTAGGTTAAGATCTGCACTTTATGCATAATAAGTATTTTATATTTATTATTTATTTTATATTTTTCTGCATATTATAAATAATAAAATAATAAATACATATTAAATAACTAAGAAATCAGTTACTATTATGTAATAAATTGGCGTATGCATATAAATTTAACTATTACTCTTGTTTATTCACAATTAGGGTAAATACAATTTTATATATTGTATATGATATATAATTAAATTTAAATGATATAAACATAGTAATATAACACACTTTTAATATGGATATTAATTAAATGAGGTTTCTACTCATATGATTTTATGATTATTTACATATTTGTGTAACAAAACTTTACACCAACGATTTTTTTTAATGTGAGATGTTTAGTAGTTTCAATAATTTATAATCATTTAAAAAAAAACAATGACATATTTCAAAATTAAAATATTAACTTTTCAATATATGTTCAAGGCAAATATCAAAATATAAGTATGTATTTTCATACGATGTATAGTTTAATTAAAATGATGTTAAATATATATAAACTAAAATTATTTCTTCATATGGTCTTCTAATCATTATATTTTAGTATAGAAAAAAAAAATTAAAACCTTGATCTTAAAAGTTTATGTGGGACTTTTAACAGTTTTAGTAATTTATACTCATTTTGAAAAATTCGAAATACAACATACACAAAAAAAAATCTAGATTTTTATTATATGATTAATGTAATTGTGTAATTTATTCTAATAATAAAGAAATAAACAAAATGAAAAAAGTATACAAATTGTTATCAAATCTTTATTGTTTAAAATCATTAATTGTCATATATATATTTTGATCATATTAGGTAATTCCGTAGGTTTTATTTAAGGAAAGCATGTGAAACAATAAATATTTAATATATGCGACCAACTATAGCCTACGGAATATTATATTGCTAGAGAATATTATTTTTAAACTATACATTATATCACATACTCTAGAATCCTTGGGATTTGAAAATAGAAGTCAAAGAGCTATGCCACGTAGGATTGGGGTTATTTTTAATTCTTACAAACTTAAGGTTACAACTTTTTAAATGATTCTCAAATAATATATAGGGGATTTGTTAGAAATGATGTTTGTATTAGTATGGATTTAACAAATTGATTTTAATTATTTAAATCATTTACTATTACCTAAGTAACGTTAATCTCAATTTTAAAAATGGTTTTAATAACTATATAATTTATAATTAATTCTATAATTTATAATAATTGATTACAATTATTTATCAACTCTAAATAATTGACATTAGACTTACATTAATATAAAAATTTACCAGAAAATATATTAAATAAAATATTTTTATTAATAATTTTTTCTCATTGTATGATATAGAGGAAAAAAAATTAAATACATAGTTCTTATCAGCCATTTTCACGTAGCTTCATCAATCAAACACTCAGATCCAGCCATCTGCTTCAGAGACTCCTACGCTTTATCACATGCTTGTGGTTCCCTTCTCCTTGAAAAAGATCTAATGCATCATTAGTGAGAAAAGCCTTTTGCCCGCCAGCCCTCTCTTTGGACTCGAGAAGATTAGATGAGGCAATAACAAAACTTTTGGTAAGGTCTGTTCAATGAGTCCACGATGTTATCCATCTTACTCCTTCCCCCTTCAAAAACTGCTCATACCAAATATCATCCAATGACAACATGAGATTTTTCAAGTTTAAAAACAATAGCTTCTCAAAACAAAATCAATAAGCAAGAGAGATGAGTAAAGTCTAAATCCTTAGACAAGTATTTCGAAGTAAGAAATCCTAAACAGCAAAAGTCTATTCTGAAGTCAGAGGGAAAAATAATACCTTTTCAATTTTGTTTCCATCAAATTCCGTAGCAACCGGCCTTAGTTACTTTCAAATCATGCATAAGCGAAAACAAAATCATCAACATCATATAAAAAATGCTTCACACCACTAATAACTCGTATAAAGAATTTTTTTTTACTTTTAATTAAAGAACTCAGAACAGTTACATTGTTCAACAAAGTTTATAAATGAGAGAGGGAGAAGAACGTGGAAGTGGGATAGTGAGCATATGCGTTTTGGAGATCAAATGGCTAAGAACAAAACATAATTTAATTAGACCCACAAGAAAAAATAAATTAAAGCCACAAAAATCTTAACTACATCTCGTAATATCTGGTTTATTTAAAAATTTAGCATATCTTTTAATAAGTTTTATATTAGAAAAAATGTTCAAATGATGAAAATTAAAAGAAAATACTAAATAGGATCATATTTATTAAATTGATATTAAAAGAAAATATAGTTACGGAATTTATATTAGCATCAGTTTTTTATTGATGCAAAAGTTTGTATCATTTTAGTAAATGATGTTAACCCAAAAAATAAATGAATCAATTACTTAATCAATGCAAACATATATAATAATATCATTTACTTTAAAATGATACAAATTAATAAAAAGTGTATCACTTTATTGAATTGATGCCAATTAAATTAATAATAACATCATTTATTGTAACTGATATTAATTGCAATATATTTGCATCATTTATAAATAAGTAATTTAAAATAAAATCATTTAATTTTATGATACAATTTAATTGATGTATGTCATCCTTTTTTTGTAGTGAATGAACTCTATGTTACAAAAAAAAAAAGAAAAGTAACGAGCTCATAGCAAAAAATAAATTAAGAACTTAACAAAAAATTAAGTAGTGTGCCAAAAATTTAAATTTACTAATAGCAACATATATATGAAACATATATAATGTATCAAAAAAGGAAAAGAATTTGACTAAATATCAAAAAATAATAATGCACCATTGACTTTGAACATACAACTTAATTTCCGGTCAACATATATAT
Source organism: Moricandia moricandioides (assembly GCA_905132885.1). Taxonomy (NCBI): domain Eukaryota; kingdom Viridiplantae; phylum Streptophyta; class Magnoliopsida; order Brassicales; family Brassicaceae; genus Moricandia; species Moricandia moricandioides. The sequence goes on along the minus strand of CAJHQQ010004647.1, from coordinate 10,098 downwards.
TTGTTTCATATTTACATATATGCAAATAAATCTTATTTACAACTGAAGTCAAACCTAGCTTAGATACTTACCAATCAAACTTTCTAATATATAAATGTAATGCTTTAGAAGTAATCTTCACAATCTCTAATTTCTCTCAAGCAAAAAAAAAAAAAAAGAAGAAAACCTAATTCTGTAACTTCAACATGTATGGTTCATATGATTCGTGGTTTTTAGACGAGACTCCATTACCAAGACTAGAATTTCTCGGCCATGGAAACTATGGCTATGTCAGCCTGGTTCGAAACCGCAATGGACTACTCATGGCTAAGAAAACTTCTCTCCTCAAATACTCAGAGGTGCTCGAGAAAGAAGTAAGGATCATGGACCGCTTCTTTTCAATCAATTTCAACATCGTAAGAGCCACGAGCCCTGCGGTTTCCTACGAAACTATGCCATTCAACGTGAAAGTTTGTTCCATTCACATGGAACTTGCACCACATGGTACACTCAGAGACATGCTAACCTTAGCCGGTGGGACATTACCGGAGAACGTCATCGGTTATTGCATTCTCCAGGTTCTTGAAGGGCTCAGGGATCTTCACAAATGCGGTTATGTCCATTGTGATCTGAAGCCAGAGAACATATTCATCTTCCCGAGCTATGGTCATGGAGAGTTTTGTGAACTCAAACTTGGTGACTTTGGTTTGGCTAAGGAGCCCAATGGACCTGATCCCGTGAATGGGTCTTTGTTTAAGGGCAATCCCGAGTATTTGGCTCCAGAGGCAGTCGGGCCACGTGGAGTGATCTCGTCGGCGGTTGATATATGGTCCTTAGGTACTATGGTACTTGAGATGATGGGGGCTAAGAGTGATTACTTTTTGAGGATATCGCGGAAGACTTGGGACTTTGTGAGTAAATGTAGAGTGAGGAATCCTAGGAATAGAGCCACCGCGGAGGAGCTCATGAGTCATGATTTTGTTCGCCAAAGTCTTGGGGATCCACCGCTTGAGCTGCTTCCAGTTCATCATGTCTTAAGTAATGGAGTAGTTCAAGGAAGGCTTTTCTAGAGGATAAATGTGATGAAGATAGCCGTGAGATGAGCTGGAGAGGAATGAGATTGATTTTGTCGTTGTCAAGTTATTATCGTTTAATTCCCATGTTTTGCATTTTTATTTCTTTTCAATATAAATCTGAACTATGTTTTATAGTATTGTAATCAGTTTTTATCAATATATTGTTGTGTTCTTATGAAAAAACCTCAAAGATGTGGACCTTTCATTACTGACTTGACGACCAATACACTTTCTAAACATTTGGTTATCTTCTAACCTTGAATGCTTCGACTTATCACCAATTAATTTTAAGTTAGAAACTCATAACAAACTCGAATCTAACATGGTATCAGAATCCATATCCTAAACACCCTAAACTTTTAATTAATATAACCTTAACCGACCAGGTATAAAAGTCGTATTTAATCCTCTGACTGGGTATAACTGTCGTACTTGACTCACTCAACCGAGTATGAATGTCTTAAATTTCCGAGATTTTTGACTGATAGAAATCATTATCTCGAGGAGGGGTATTAAGGATAAAATATCCCACATTGAGAATTCAGTGAGACATTAACTAATATATAAAAGGTTAAGTCAATTCACTTATCACCAATTGGTTTTAAGTTGGAAACCCATAAAACTTATCATGATATCAGAGCGGGCCTACACTCTGACCCATTAATCCGGTCCGGACAGTGGCTTGATCAACCCACTAACTGATGGTACAAAGAAGGCTTAGTTCCTTCGAGATTGCTAGAAAAATAAAACATTGTCTCAGAAGGGGTATGATAAATTCTACGAGATTAATGGTTATACGCACCATTATCTCGAGGAAAGGTGTTGGAGAGAATATCTCACATTGAAAATACGTAAAGGACTTGAGCAATATATAAAAGAATTGGACTAATCCTTTTATCACCGATTGATTTTAAATTGGAAACCTAAAAAACTTATCACCTTCAGCGTTGACTTTTTTTCTCTTCTTAAAGCTCCATACACTGCACCAATTCGAACATATCAAACATAATTCGATGGTAATCGAATGTTTATCATAAGTATATTTCTCATCCATGGTTCCACTTCGAGTTCCAAACATGGTTTAGTTACAAACAAAAAAAGTGAAGGATCGGTATGATTAGTTGTGTGACCTGAAACAAGTAGAACTTCGGATCTATTTCATGAGTAATACTCAATAATTATTGGAAAGAGATGTGGTTAATTAAGAAGACCAACCTGTTCATTGCTCATCTTGCCACCTGTTCATTTGGTGGCTTCACAGGCCTCGTAGAGATGTTCGGGGTCTTTCGCCGACCGAACCTGTGAAAAAATCCAATGCATCCGTTAGTTATTTCGTAAACATACATGTGGTGTGTATGTGTTAGGGTTGAAATGGACAAGGGGCCACAAATGAATGAATGATATATCTGGTTACGTGGGAGTTTTATTTTCTTTGGTTTATTTTGCTAGTAGTGTATATGAGATTTTATAAGGTCAACCAGAATAATAACTACTATTTCTTTCCTTGTTACAACTGTTGACAAGATAATTTCTATTCCTCTTCATTTCTCCGACGTGGGGGCAATTTGAGAAAGAAAAAAAACAATCTAGAGCTTTTTTCGATGTAATCGAATGAGTGAACGACACATGGATACAAAGCAAGAAATTAAATAATTATTCACCATTTATTCATCACACTGTCTACACTTGTTCATGATCTCAACCGGAAAAGAGAGTTGGCGGCGGTGCATCATAGTGTAGTGAAGGAGGCTATGGTGGGGTTTTGGTGATGAAGGCTTGCCGTTCTCTACTCGGCTTAAGAAACTGGTGATTTTCATGAGTGATTCTAGTGGTGATGGTCACATAGCTTCACTTGAAGCCGTGCATTCGATTAGGCATAGCTTCCTCAACTTCTTAAAGTTTACATTTTACTAATTGACTTACAATAGAAACTCCATAAACTAATATTCGATAAATTAATATAACACAAATCGATAAAATAATAAAAAAAAAATTTATATCCTATGTAAATATATAGTTCCACTAAAATCATAAATTAACAATTTATATATAAAAAGTTTATATATGTACAAACAAAACATGGTAATATTTTTTATATTCACAATGAAGTTCATCTCTCTTTTTGAACACTTCACTATATTTTGATAATATTTAGTAAATTATATTTAAAACTAAATTCTAAAAATATATTTAATGTAACGATATAAAAAGTTGAATTTCTAAAATTTAATTAATATATATACGACAAAATCAAATATTTTTCATATTTTCTGTAAAATATATTCTAAAAATAAAAAAAATCTAAAAAGGAAACTTTATGTAAACTAATAACTCTATAAATTAATAAAATTTTAAAGTCTTAACATTATTAATTAATAAAAAAATTATTGTATGTAATTTTGTTTAATGTCCATAGTCGCCGTCAACATGTCAGTTTTGTTGTAATTTAGAGCTCAGCGATGCATTCAGATCGTCCTGTGGCTGGAAGAACTAGCTTCAGAATCACTTGCTTTTGAAATGGAGGTGGCTATTCCAATATAGTACTTCAACAATGTCATTTTAGAATGTTAGTTGATTGTTTTTTTTGTGTGACTGTCTTGATTGGTTAATAACTGAACACAATAGAAAAGCAAACTCATAACAACTCCTAACAATGCCAATACGTGGTACTACTCTCATCACAATTTTCCACTTTATATGAAAATTTCGAAAATAATAAATTAGTCACATACGTTGTCAACAGGAAGACTTTTTTTTCGACCAACAAGAAGACTATGATCGAAGAACTGAAGCAATATTAGAAACTAAATTGGAGGCATGAAGGAACGGAAGAGAAGAGACAACAAAAGAATTGTTAAGAAACTAATGGGGGAACTTGTGTTATTCTTATTGATGCTGAATGTGTATATCGATTACATGTAGTACCCTTTATATATAGGGACTTAGAGATAGATAAATGGAAAGATAACATTCCTAGATAATCATGGAAAAGGAAAACATAATCTAACTAGGAAAAGGAAAGTCTTGGTTGATCCTTATCCACTCATGGCCGATGGAATATTCCTTTTGGTCGGGTGAGATTCCTTTCGGGTCGGTCCGATCCTATCCATGGTCGGATCCGGTTCTGTCTAATCCAATGGTTATTGCATCCACAATCATCTGGTTCATAACACTCCCCCTTGGATGTTATAACCATAATGAGCTCATAATACGTTTGGTATGTTGCCTCGTTAAAACCTCCTTATGGTAAACCCAAAACCCAATATGGTAAAAGGGAACCCATAGACAGGAAAAAGAGTACAACCGTATTACTCCCCCTGATGAATGCACCACTGTAGATTCTTTAGTCTTCTTATCTCGTGTACCACCTTCTGAGAGCAGAGGTTGGTTGAAGTAAATCGGTTGTGCCCATCACTTGACTGTAGAGGTTGAACAAATCTGCTTGGTTCTTCCTTGTTGAAGTCCTTTGTTGTTGTGTACATATCAATGTGGTCGGATATGTTAGCCTCTTTGCCTTTGACAAATCGTCTTTCACAAGTTGAGCTATCTCTCATGATAGATCAGGAACTTGTACCATCTTCTTTACATTGTCTTTTATGGGTAATGGTCGATCCTTCTCTTCCATTGGTTGGATCACTATCGAACATAACACTTAGACTCATCGAACAAGTCATTCACTTGCTTCATATGTAGCCATATTTCCGGATGGTTGATTGACACTTGCGGCCTTGCCCACTTCATGGTCCTTTACAAGATTGTATTGCCTCCATGTGCAAGTACATAACCTGTTTGTGATTTTCCTTATATATGGAACAAATATATAACCTGAAAACCTGTATTAGCAAAACCACTTAACCCCTCTTTCTTCATCATCAGCTATATTTTAAATTATGCATAGATGTATGCATGCTGATGGATTGATGGTTATGATCAATATATTCATTTGATATAGATCTGGTCGTCCATTTGAAACAATGGTTAACTATATGGCACCTATGGTCAACGACCTTAGCATTCGTGGTCGGGTCATGTGGTTCAATGAATATGCCACGACCTATTTACTTAACCACGACCATATTCATTTCTTTCTTGACTATAATGGTCTTATATAGCTGTTTGGTCGTTCATAAGTATCTCGACCATTTGCCATGTGATCGGCCGTACATCGACCATCAATCTCTTGGTCGGATTGGCTTAGCCCATATGGATACTTGTGGCTGTATGGTCAGCCATTTTGATTTCTCTGACCTTAATTCATTTGATCACATGGTCTTTCCATAAGGTTTCCCTGGCCTTAATTAACTTGGCTAATAGGGACCTTGGACAAACTCGTTAATGCCTCGGCCGTATGGTCGACTATGCCCATGCCATTTCTCTTCGACCACGGCCATTATGGTCGGACATGGTGGGATCCATTTTGGTCTCGACCATCTCATATTTCTTTCAATATATTCTTAGTTTTGGAACAACCATAAACCATATAGACCACAATCTTATGATCCAAATATCATGATCATAACTTATCCAAAATCAATCGATAATTTGTATCGTTTTGGAATCAATCAACTTTCTTTCAAGTTGGTTTGTGAACACAAGGAATTTCATTTTGAATACATGAACTGACTCTGATGGTTCTTATAGAACTCTTTCACTGATTATCATTTGATCGATCATTTTATATCTTATATCGTATGCAGCTACATTTCATCAGTTCATAGACGGTTAAGGAACAAAACCGTTCTTTGAGAATTTCTTTTATCATTTCATGGTACCTTTATCATTCATATCCAGTGATTAATATATTGCTTACTACATCATCATTTCTTTCCAGACATTTTCATTTCGGATTGTAGTAGCATCCACCACAGATCTTATATCATTTTATAATATGTTCCTTGGTCTCTGTGAGTAACCTTGTGTAATCAAGCCATTCTTTAAATGCTTTTAAGTAGGAATATGAATACCTTAGATCATATGGTCATATCCTATAACTCACGATTTCTTTTACTCTCACAGGACTCATTCACTGGTTTATCGGATGACGTTCTATGGCCAATACGTCCATCTCTTTTATAGATTCTTTAAATCTTAGTTAAACCCCACGTTTTCTTTTATATGTATGAGTACTCACACGTGGGTTTATGATCCTCGCTTTATATTCAAGTGCTACCTTGTTTGCGCTTTCTTATATATCAATGGTATCGATACCCTTTTCTGCGTTCCATTGTATTCCAGACATGACATAGTAGATTGCAATCTTATGACCTTTAATATAATGGTGTTTGGCGTCCCAAATCACCTTAAGTACCATGGATTTTGGCGTCCCAAAGTCCATTGTATGGTATCTTATATTGTGGTCGACCATTTTCTATGTCTGGGAATGGTTTCCTTTTATGACCTCGGGAATTTATCATTTCTATGCACCATTTCATTTCCTTCCGAGGTTCCTTTATCTTATGGAACATATTGGTCTATCTTTATATAGACTCTGTAGCAACTTGATTGTGTCTCTTCTAGGTGCAAGCTGGTATAATTTTTCGGGTCAATGTGTCTGGCATCTAGTTCTGCTAGCTTTTATATCATTTGGACGTCTTATATTTAATAGTCCGAGGATCTTGCCAAGACAATGATGGTTGATACCATTCTCTCTTTACCAGCTTATAACTTTCTCCCTTTTAATGTTGGATGATCAGATTACTGAGGTCAATGTAATCTATGTTCTTGGCCACTAATTAGATCACCCATGTTTGGCTCAAGACAATTTAAATTTCGTGGGAGAAAGATGTAAATTCATCCAACATATATTCTCATCCTCAATCCTCTTCTGAGGTTCCATCTTAAGTGGCACATATGTCTGTGGTGGTATATTCAGCTTCTCTTAAGATGGTATGTCTGGTTTATGACCCTTAATTGAGATGAGAATATCTATGCTCACTTATATGGCCTGATGCATTTTAATCTTAGACATGTAAATTCATGTGTCCTCAAGCACTAGATAATGGCCATTGTGTTTTAAAGAATTCGGTCAGTGCATTAGGTTATGGCCTGAATTTCGGCCAAAGTCCATTATGGTTTTAGACCATGTCACACGTGAGTGTAGTATGTTCATGGATCATGGTTTTGTCCTCACTCCCCCTCATGGACATACTATAATCACGTGGTGCTTGAGACATTAGAGCCTAATAAGTTTTCCTTGTGCACATGTTACACGACGTGAGATTTTACGGGATAACTCTTTGTGCCTTTTACAATTTCTTTCTTTGCATCAAGTTTGGACTTGGATGGCTAATCCAGTCAATGCCATTAAGTGTAATTTCGTGGGTATTCATGATACCATGGCTTTTGCCTTTATCATACTGATCCTTGGCATAGTCAAGATCAGAGTATATAGGTATAGTCTTTGACCACATTTCTTATAAGGCTTTAGACGATTTATAATCTGAAAGGAACTTTTGTTTCCTTTGCCCATTGGTTCAATGTGGAAACCATTCATTCTTAAGTATATAACTCAATGGGTCTTTCATTTGGGTGAATGCCTTTTGTTATTTTCATGGTCTTATAATATTGACTATCCTTATGTTATTATTTATCAATCAATAACACAGAAATGACAATCATGGAAATGACATTATAGAAATGAATCACAGAAATGTCAAACACCAAAACAAGTTTTAATAAAAAACAATCAAGGATTATAGATGTCGAATTTATTTATCATCTTTGAGACAATCAGAAGTCTCATATTCTAGTGAATCATCTTTTTCATGATCAAAATCATTTTCATCATCTTGGACTATCATGTGGGCCTCAGGATTCTTTCCCTTTAAACTTTCTTGATATAGATCACATAAATGTTTGGGAGTCCTGCAAGTCTTTGCCCAATGACTGCTCATTCCACACCTATGGCACACTGATTTGGTCGGTTGTGGGGGTTTGAAATGATTCCCTTGGCCTCGTCCATTTTCTCGACCATACGAGTTGTTCTGGACTCTATCTCGGCCACTATCTCGTCCATACGGACTGCCTCGACCACCACGGCCATAGTTACCTCGACCGTGCACGTCCTGTCCACCTGCGGCCTTGACCGTGTGAGTTTGAATGGACGTGGTTCGCCTCACTATCAGCATTAGTTGTCGTGTGTGCCTCAGGTAATGGTGTGGATCCTGGAGGTCTCATTTCACTGTTTCTCATTAGCAATTCATTGTTCTGCTCAGCAAGGAGTAAACAAGAAATAAGATCAGCATAAGTGGTGAAGCCCTTTTCTCTATATTGTTGTTGGAGCAACACATTGCTTGTGTGGAACGTGGAAAAGGTTTTCTCAAGCATATCCTTATCCGTAATCGTTTCCCCACACAGTTTCAATTTTGAAACGATCTTAAACAGTGCGGAATTGTACTCATCCACAGACTTATAGTCTTGGATTCTTAGGTGTGTCCAATCGTAACGAGCTCTGGGTAAGATCACCGATCTTTGGTGATCATATCTGCTTTTCAGCTCTGTCCAGAGTTCGAGAGGATTTTCGACTGTTATGTACTGATCCTTGAGACTCTCGGCCAAGTGATGCCTTATGATATGGATGGCTCGGTATCTATCATTCTCACTGACATTGTTGTCATCTATTATACTTTCACCGAGTTCTTTTGATTTCAAGATGATCTTGGTATCAAGCGCCCATTGGAGGTAATTATCTCCAGATAGGTTAAGGGCCGCATATTCCAAGTTATTGATATTCGACATCTGAAACCATATGATTATGTGTTTTAGAGTTTCAGATTTTATAAACTTTCTCATTATGGTTTCTAGGTTTGATTTCAATCAATCGGTTTCATGTTTTATGACCTTATGGTCGATTGTGATTTAAAACAGTTTGTGAAGTTTTAACAATCCTAGCAATTTGTTTCTAGGTTCTTAAACAAAGCAAGCAATCAAGCAATCAATCAATTCGATTTTAAGAGATTAGGTTTTATGAAATCGATTTTAGGTTTAGGGTTCTAATCAATCCTATCAATCTTAATTCAATTCAAAATTAGGGTTTCATTGATTAACAACCTATCACCAGGTTTCTAAGTGATTTGCAATCAGACTACTCAATCAATCAATCAATGGATGTGTACCCTAGATGATCAGGATGAAGTTCCCTAAACTATCCAGCAACCTAGCAAAGTTCTATCGATCAATATTTAAATTAGGGTTTGATCGAGTTACCTTTAGGTCTAGACGGGTTGCACGGACCACCGAGAGGGCTGTCGCGGTTCGTGGGCTGTGTCGCGGACTGATCGGCTGTCCTGGATGCTATCGGGTGCTGGTTCTGGTACTGGATCGTGGTTCGTGTGTATCGGCTATCTATCGGTTGATGAACGGATGTGTATCGGGTGTTGATTGCTGTGTATCGGCTGGTGATTCTGGTTCGTACGTTCGCGGATGCAGAGAACCTCTATCGGGTGTGAGATCCGGCTGGTATGTGTCACGGGTGTGTGCCGGGTGTGTATCGCGGGTGTGTGTGTCCTCCGGGTGCTTATCGCGTGTGTGTGTGTGTCGCGGGTAACCTCCGGGTGTGTATCGCGTGTGGTTCGTGAATCGCGTGTGGCGTAGGGCTTATCGCGGATGCAGATCTTCACGCGGGTAAGGTTTGTGCCGGCTGGTTCGTGAATCGCGGATGTTCGCGTATCGCGTGTGGTATGTTGGTTGTGGTAAGCTTTGTGTGCCGGCTGAGATCGATTAGAGAGAGAGATCGAACAAGAGAGATTGAAGAAGAAAGCTTGACGGCTGGTTTTGGGTTTATGAGTTTCGAATAGAGCTTAGGGTTTTAGAGAGACGTATCGTGCTGATAACGTGTTAAGAAACTAATGGGGGAACTTGTGTTATTCTTATTGATGCTGAATGTGTATATCGATTACATGTAGTACCCTTTATATATAGGGACTTAGAGATAAGATAAATGGAAAGATAACATTCCTAGATAATCATGGAAAAGGAAAACATAATCTAACTAGGAAAGGAAAGTCTTGGTTGATCCTTAATCCACTCATGGCCGATGGAATAT
>CAJHQQ010004646.1:0-25343 GCA_905132885.1 Moricandia moricandioides | reverse complement strand
TTCTTTCCTTTGGCCGGCTGGTGTATGTTGAGCTCTCCTTGTGCTGGTGGGTTTAGGTTGAGATTGTAGTCTATATGAGGCACGTCCATAACCTACTGCCTTCTCAGATATCTTTGTGAAGTTGTAGTCTTCATAAAAGTCGTCCTCCTCTTCCTCACCATAATCTGACCATGGGCAGCTTGGTCTTGACCATGATTGTTGGATTGGTGTGTCCTCTTCACACCATCGACTATTGGACCTGGTGAGACTTTGTTCAGGAGGCTCTGGGTCATCTCTAATCTCTCTCCTGATGTCATTGAGGTTGGTCCTCATCATCTCGGTCATGGTTGCCACCATGCTTTGGTTGAGTTGAGCCGACACAGCCTCCATGAGAAGCTTGTTCTTCTTGACGAGTGAAGCCTCTTCTTCTGACTCGGCTTCCATGCTTCCTGCACAAAGGAAAACAAAACAACCAGTAAAAGACTTCTAGGGAACAAGACAAGCAGAAAGGAAAAAGAAAACAAGCAAAAAGGAAAAGAAAACAAGCTTGTATTTCAAGACAAAGCAAAAAGGAACAATCGGCTAGAAAAAGGAAAAAGATTCAAGCAAAAAGGAAAAGCTTCTAAACTTTTTCCTAAACTCTTCTAAGGTTTTCTAGCACCCTAACAACCTTAATATGCTCGTGTTCAAGGTGATAAACAAGCTAAACTAATGCACAAAGTGATCGACAACAAGGTAGCATGCGGCTAGGGTTACTCTCTCTCTAGGGTTTCCGCAAAAACCAAATAAGGAAAGTTTTAAAATTCTTGTCTAGTCTCATATGCAATCACGAGCAGCCCTAGTTAGATGAGTTTTACTGCTTATTCAAGAAGATAAAGATGAGACACGGATGAAACAACAAGAAAAACAAGAGAGGATAGCGAGTACTTCCCAACCAAAGTTGCTCTGATACCACTTGATGCGTCCCTAGGATGCTCTTTGGTTGATGGGAATGGATAGATCCTTGCAAGAACGAATCAGAGACTCAAGTCCTTCAAGGCGTGTGGATTGAATGGTGACACAAGAGGGATGGATGATCTCTTGATACTCCTAGATGAATAACTTGGATATGACACACCAAACTAAACACCCTTAGGTCTCTGGATACTACACACCAGAACTCGACACACTTTCTAGAGAGAGAGCCGTCAAGATGAATGATACTTGTTTATTAAAAAGCTGGATGAGTATAATAGGGTGTAGAGACCTCTTTAAATAAGAAACCAGAGACATACCCTCTAGGGTTTCCACAAAGACCAAAAAAGGAAACTAGAGTTTAACATAAGCTTTTAAATGAAATGAAATAAAAATGTAACTTCTATAGTCTTGGACCGAGATAGGACTTAGGTGATGTGAAGACAAGTTGTGGCCTCGTTAAAAACCTTCCTCCGGAAAACCTCGTGGGACAAAACCAAAAGCAAGGAAAAGAGCACACACCCCATGTCTTGCCTAGACACTAACTCAGCTTGATGTAGAGATGGCTTGAATGGTGATCAAGACATCTCGGATCAGACCTTGTCCAAGACTTTGTTGTTGTGGATGTGAAGTGAGTAATCCAACAACCTTCTCTTTAAGCTTCTTGACTCTGGAACGAGTCATGGGACCTTCAGGAATGGCTAGAGCATCATCACCAAGTTGTTGGTGCAATGTGGCTTCATGTGGCTCATCTAGACTCTCCTTATTCTCCTTAGTGATCCGGTCCATGATCACATCATATGCACTCTTAAATGTTGCATCCTCAGCTACAAGCCTTTCAGGTTCATGCTTCCATTCTTTGGTGCTTTCCATGATCACATCAAAGATACTTGTTGATTAAAAGATGGATGAGTACAATAGGGTTTAGAGACCCATTTAAATAAGGAGAAACCAGAGAACATGCTCTCTAGGGTTTCGGACATAAGCAAGAAAAGGAAAGAAAGGAAACTATAGTTTAAGTTTAACATAAGCTTTAAAATGAAATAAAATGTAAACTTCTTTTAGTCTTGGACCGAGATAGGGCCTAAGTGATGTGAAGACAAGTTGTGGCCCCGTTAAAAACCTTCCTCCGGAAAACCTCATGGGACAAAACCAAAAGCAAGGAAAAGAGCACGTACCCCATGTCTTGCCTAGACACTAACTCAGCTTGATGTAGAGATGGCTTGAATGGTGATCAAGACATCTCGGATCAGACCTTGTCCAAGACTTTATTGTTGTGGATGTGAAGTGAGTAATCCAACAACATTCTCTTGGAGCTTCTTGACTCTGGAACGAGTCATGGGACCTTCAGGAATGGCTAGAGCATCATCACCAGGCTGCTGGTGCAATGTGGCTTCATGTGGCTCATCTAGACTCTCCTTGTTCTCCTTAGTGATCCGGTCCATGATCACATCATCCCCTCCCTCTTGAAAAGGATTTGTCCTCAAATCAGGTTCATCTACAGCAAAAGGAGCCAAGTCAGTGACGTTGAAGCTATTTGATACATCATACTTACCTTGGAGATCAAGTTTGTAGGCATTGTCATTGATCTTGTGGATGATCTCGAAGGGTCCATCAACCCTTGGCATAAGCTTGGACTTCCTCTCGTTGGGGAACCTATCCTTCCTCAGGTGCAACCAAACTTGGTCACCAACTTCAAAGGTTCTCACACGTCTCCCCTTGTTAGCTTGCTTCTCATAAAGCTTGGTTTTCTGCTCAATGTTTTGTCTAGCCTTCTCATGGATCTTTTGGACCATCTCTGCTTTCTTCTTGCCATCTAGACTGATCCTTTCACACTCAGGTAAAGGCATTAAATCCAAAGGAGAAGTGGGATTGAACCCATAAACAATCTCAAAAAGGTGAATACTTAGAAGCAGAATGCATAGCATGATTGTATGCAAATTCACTGTGTGGTAAGTATTCTTCCCATGTCTTTAAGTTCTTTTTAATGAATGCACGCAGGAGTGTTCCTAAGTGATGCGTCCCTAGGATGTTCTTTGGTTGATGGGAGGATGGATAGATCCTTGCAAGAACGAATCAAAGACTCAAGTCCTTCAAGGCGTGTGGATTGAATGGTGACACAAGAGGGATGGATGATCTCTTGATACTCCTAGATGAATGATTTGGATATGACACACCAAACTAAACACCCTTAAGTCTCTGGATATGACACACCAGAACTCGGCACACTTTCTAGAGAGAGAGAGCCGTCAAGATGAATGTTACTTGTTTATTAAAAGACTAAATGAATACAAGAGGGTGTTGAGACCTCTTTAAATAAGAAACCAGAGACAAATCCTCTAGGGTTTCGACAATGATCAAGAAAAGGAAAGAAAGAAAACTATAGTCTAAGTTTAACATAAGTTTAAAATGACATAAAAATGTAACTTCTTTTAGTCTTGGACCGAGAATAGCACTTAGGTGATGTGTAGACAAGTTGTGGCCTCGTTAAAAACCTTCCTCCGGAAAACCTCGTGCGACAAAACCAAAAGCAAGGAAAAGAGCACACACCCCATGTCTTGCCTAGACACTAACTCAGCTTGATGTAGAGATGGCTTGAATGGTGATCAAGACATCTCGGATCAGACCTTGTCCAAGACTTTGTTGTTGTGGATGTGAAGTGAGTAATCCAACAACATTCTCTTTAGGCTTCTTGACTCTGGAACGAGTCATGGGTGTTAGAATTATGAAAGTATGATGAGAATAGAAGAGAATGGTCGAGTTTTGTTGAGAATGAGTGAAGAACTAGAGAGATGAACTCAAGAACACATTTCTGGGCAGAATAAAGAGAGAGAGAGATTGTAGAGAGAAAATGGAGATCCACTCTCCTTGCCTGAACTAATTTCGTGGACACTACATATATAGACAATAATAAAGAATAAAGAAAGGCTGAGCAGAAGAAGACAGGGCAGAAGGTGCCAAAGAGTGAAAGTGACAGCTCCTTATTTTGAATTCCTTAAGGCAGCATGTGATCTCTTCTTGGCTTCTTCTCCAACGTCTCTCTCTTGTTCCAGGCAGTCACAAGAGCTTCCAGAAGCCTTGTTCTTCACTCTTTGTTCAGCCCTAACCCTTGCTTGCCTTGCACTCCACTTCTGGTCTTGACTAGGTCAAACTGTACCGAATAAGCTAGCTTGATTCATTCTTCTGCCTTATCTCCTTTATTCTTTCTTCATGTCAATATTTAGTTCTTATTCCCAATACTCCCCCTCAAGCTTGACACAAGGGACTGGTCAAGCTTGGAAGCATGAAGAACCTCCCTCATTAAAACCTTAATGAGCAAAACCCAGTGGGACAAAAACGCATCAAGGAAAAAGAGTAGAGGCATTCATGCTAGGAGAGTCAGTGAGAAGTGAGGTCTATGAGTCCCAACTTAGAGTGGATGAACTCACAGACTTTGGTGCTTGCTGCCTTGGTGAAGATGTCAGCTAACTGGTCTTCACTTCTTGTGTAACAAGGCAGTATGATCTTCCGCTCCACAGCTTGTCTAACCTTGTGACAATCTACTTCAATGTGTTTGGTTCTCTCGTGGAAGACTGAGTTGCTGGCAATGTGAATGGCAGCCTGATTGTCACAGTGCATGGTGATTGGTGATGTAGTCTCAATCTCCAAGTCTCTAAGCAGCCCCTTAATCCAAACCAACTCGTTTGTGAGCTTCCTCATAGCTCTATACTCTGCTTCAGCACTTGAACATGAAACCACCTTCTGCTTCTTGCTCTTCCAAGTCACCAAGTTTCCTCCAATGAATGTACAATATCCAGTAGTTGATCTCCTATCAACCCTATCTCCTGCCCAATCAGCATCACAATACCCAACAATTTCAGTGCTTCCATTGCAACCCATCCATACACCTTGGCCTGGAGCTTCCCTTAAGTACCTCATGATTCTTTCAACTATATTCCAATGGTGAACCTTAGGAGCTTGCATATGCTGACTGACTTGGTTCACAGCAAAGCATATGTCTGGTCTTGTGATGGTTAGATAGATGAGCTTTCCCACCATTCTTCTATACCTCTTGACATCTTGAAATGGTGTGTCTTCAAACTCCCCCTCTCGCAGCACTTTGTAGCCATCTTCAAGAGGAGTCTTGGCTGGTCTTCCTCCAAGGTTTCCTGCCTCAGTTAAAAGATCAAGTGTGTACTTCCTTTGAGACAAGAAGAGCCCCTCTTTAGAGCGGCATACTTCAATCCCAAGGAAGTACTTGAGTTCACCTAAATCCTTAATATCAAATACAGATTTGAGAAATACCTTGGTTTCTTGTATGCCTTCTTTGTCACTGCCTGGTGATGATTATATTATCCACATAAATCAAGATGACCACAATGCCTCTTGGACCAGGAAGAGTGAATAGGGTGTGGTCAGCTTCTGACTTCCTGAAGCCTCTTCCATTTAATGTAGTACTCAACTTGTGATACCAAGCTCTTGGCGATTGTTTCAGTCCATAGATGGCCTTCTTGAGTCTTAGAACATTTCCAGGCTTGACCAAGTGTTCTAGACCAGGAGGGGGATGAATGTAGACCTCATCTTCTAATTCTCCTTGAAGGAAAGCATTCTTGACATCCATCTGCCATAATTCCCACTCCAAATTTGTTGCAAGAGAGAGAATGATTCGAATGGTATGTAGCTTGGCCACTGGTGCAAATGTGTCTACATAATCCTCTCCATATGTTTGAGTGAAACCTCTTGCTACCAGTCTTGTTTTGCGCCTCTCCACTTTGCCATTTGCCAAGTATTTTATTGTGAAGACCCACTTGCTTGAGACTGCCTTCTTGCCCTTTGGAAGCTCACTCTCATACCAAGTGTCATTTATAATCATGGCATTAGTCTCATTTCCAACTGACTCTTTCCATTCATCAAGCTGCATTGCTTCTTCGTAGGACCTTGGAACATACTGTTGATCCAATCCAGTGATGAATGCTTGATGTTCAACTGGGAATTGTGCAAAGGAGCATACCACTGAAGTTGGATGAGCCACAGCATGACTGTTGTAATAGACCCTTGTGTTTTTCCAATTAGAAGGATCCTTCTTGATTCTTGTACTCCTTCTAAGTGGCTGAACCTGAACCTCTTCTTCTTGGTTATGCTCTAGTTCTTCATGAACTTGAGCAGTCTCATGTTCTTGTACACTCTCCTGATCATGAGAATTTGAATCTTGATGCCTTTCTGGTTCTTGTTCAGTGCCCCCTTCAGGATCAGGATGGGTGACTTCTTTAGCTTCTTGTTCAGTCTCTTGAGCAGGAGTAGCTTCTTTGGTGGTTTCCTTTTCCCTTGATAAACTAATTCCAAGATTCTCTAAAATGATCCTCAGGTTATTGGCCTTATCTGATGCTTGAGACAGATCTTTGAGCTCATCCCAATTCTTCTCAGCATAGAACCCTTTTCCTTCCATAAACTTCACATTTCTAGATACAAGTACTCTTCTTGTTTCAGGATTGTAGCACTTGTATCCTTTCTGTGTAGAGGAGTAGCCTATGAACATACACTTCATGCTCTTTGCTTCCAGTTTGTTCCTTTGCTCTCCTGGTATCAATACAAAGCAGGCGCATCCAAACACTCTGAGGTGATGAATGGATGGTCTGGTTTGGTTTAACACTTCATAAGGAGAGGAATCCTTCAACACCTTAGTTGGGATCCGATTAATAAGGTAGCATGCTGTCACCACAGCATCACTCCAGAATCTTTTAGGAACATTGGCATGGAACATCATTGATCTAGCAACCTCCATGAGATGCCTATTCTTCCTTTCAGCCACTCCATTTTGCTGAGGTGTATAAGGACAGCTTGTTTGGTGAATTATGCCATGTTTTGCCAAATGATTCTTGAATGCATGACTTGTATATTCTCCTCCATTGTCTGATCTCAGTACCTTCACATTGGCCTTAAAGTGGTTAGTGACGTAGGATTGAAAGTTCATAAATGCATCTAACACACGATCCTTAGAAGGCAGCAATGTTAACCAAGTATACTTTGATTTTTCATCTATAAAAGTGACAAAATACTTGTGGTTGTCTCTAGATATACATGGAGAGGTCCAAACATCAGAGTGAACTAATTCAAAACATTTCTCATAAATGGTTACTGATGTTGGAAAAACAGATTTGCAATGCTTTCCTAAGATACATGCTTCACAATCCAAGTGGCTAAAAGATATATCAGGCATCATGAGTTCTAATGCACGAGTATGAGGATGGCCTAATCTAGCATGCCAAGTAGTACTATCACACACAGAGGAGTTACTGGTCAAGCATAAATGAGAACGAGAAGAGGGGTTAGAAGGCTTAGTCTTTTGGAGATGGTATAAACCATCTTGGCTGTTTCCTTCACCAATCACCTTCCCTATCTTAAGGTCCTGAAACTCAACATCATTAGGCCTAAAAACCACCTGACAATTCAGGTCAACCGTGGCCTTTTTAACCGAAAGTAAGTTAGAGGCAAAAGCATGCATAAAGAAGGCAGTAGATTCTCTATCAAACAACTTAAGGTTCCCTATTCCTTCTATCTTCACCTTATCTCCATTGGCTATTATAACATTCCCTAAGGCCGGCCTAACATCACTAATAAGATTCCTATCACTAATCATATGATGACTAGCACCTGAATCTATTATGATTGGCTTAGAGATAAGGGGATGTGTACCAGACTTCTTAGAGAAGATAATGGCTTTGACTGCTTTGATTAGTGGCTCAATATCACTCATTTTGATAGGACCATCATTGATCTTTGCCTTGTTCCACACTTCTCCTCCATTAGAGTCACAGGTGAAGGCTGAATACATAGATTCACCTTTTAGAGCTGGTTGATCCTCCTCCTTGAGTTTCCTTCCAGCAGGTTTGGTATCAGACCAGCTTTGCTTGGTTCTCTTCTTGACATGTCTTTTCTTGGCCTTTTTGTTGGAAATCATAAGCTCATGCTGTGTGTGAATGAAACTCGCCATTCATGGCAGAAGAGAAAGCTTGATATGATGATGAGAAAGGTCTGATCTTTAACTTATGAACTTGAATCAGAAACAGAGATTAAGAGAGACTAAGATAGATTAGAGAGACTTAAGAGAGATTAGAGAGACTAAGAAAGAGGTAGACTAGAGAGAATCTGATTCAGAACACAAGTTTTATTTATGAAGTGGAGAGGGGAACTCCCCCTTACTCCCTTAAGCTTACAAACTCGCCTAACATGCCTTTATATAGGCTTACAAGCTTTTTCAATCAGAAACCTAAATCTAATGGCTGATAAATCACTTGAGAATGAATGGCTAGGATGGCTGGCAAGTTTGAATCTGGTCAAGGCAAGGAATGCTTGTGATTGGTTGCCCATAAGCTCCAATGAATCAGGCTGGTTCTTTGGCTAGATTCATAGTCTCCTTTACTCTTCCTTTCCAGCAAGTAACCAGCATGTCATCTTATCTCTTCTTCCTTGCTGGCGCATGACATCTTCCCTTGATGCCAATTTGATTCCTCTTGATCAGAACAAGCATCACTTGCGCCCTAAGTTTGCACGGCTTCATTTTAGTTCGTCCCGGGAAAGCATTTCGCCCTAGCTTTGCACGGTCGATGGTACGGACCTCCTGTCCGTACCACTCGCCCTATTTTTTCACAAACTCCCCAACCATCTTTAAAGGCCAAAAGGAAACTTCTTTGGGTCGCCCTATTTTTGCACGGTCCGTACAAGTCCGTACGGTTCGCCCTATTTTTGCATGGTCGACCATCTCCTCCCAAATGTCTCTAAATGGTGTCTAAGTCCCTCCTGGACTTGACCCTAGCTTTGCACATCTTTAAACACTCCTAAAGCCTTCTTAGACAGTCTCCGGAGGTCTTGCCCTAACTTTGCACGGGACCCAAACTTCACCCAAACTCATCCTTTGGCTCCATTTCATTTCTTCAAGTTAACACTCCCCCTCAAGCTTGACTCTAGTGATCCTAAGTCAAGCTTGGAACCTTGAAGAATCCCCTAATTAAAAACCTCACCAAAGAAAACCCTTTTGGGATAAAACCTTGATGAGGGAAAAAGAGTAGGTTCCTCAAGGCCTAGGGATTGGCCAGTGGGTCTTTGTGTTCTCATCAGTGTGATGGACACACAAAGACCCTGGATCATGGCCCTCATGTGATGCAATAGATGAGCATCACCTTAGAGATGGGTTTTATGCATCTTAAGGCCACTTTGGTCGTGTATGGATCCGTATGGTCCGAGTACATCCGTCCATACCAAATCCATACACGCCTACACCTTAAGACTGCACACTCTACCATCTCTTCTCCATTCCTACACCTTCTCAGATCTCTTCTTTGGACTGGTTTGTGTCTTCCCTTCACTCTTGGCTTCTTGCCTTCTCATTCTGGTCAGATCACGCGTCCACCTTCTTCTTGTCTTCTTGAGCATCCAAGTAAGGTACCTGATACATCATTCCACAAGTGTATCAGTTCTCAAGAGATAAACATATCATGAATATATATAAAGTGTTAAGATCAGGTTTACTCCCTTGTTTAGATGTTGAGGAGTGGCTTCCTTGAACTGCCACTTGAATCCTCACACACTGAGCCTTACAGCTCCTTCTCTTATCATGCAGGCTCATCCACACTCCCCCTCAAGCTTGAGACCGAGTATAGAGAAGGTCCAAGCTTGAATGGTGAGCGCATGATGGCTCTTTGATAAGTCATGTGGAGAGTACCACCATCTTCTCCAGACTTGATACTTGAGCCTCCACTACATTACCATTGCATAGAGGAGATACCTCAGTCCACTCTACAAGCACTCCTCACTTAGCTTGTTGAGTGACCTTCTTCCTCCTTCACTGCGGCATGATCTCTTTCTAGATCAGCATGCAATGGCCTTGAGTACCACAGGTCATTGAGCCCCAAGGATCATCAGGTGGCTCACTTTGCTCCCCTCCTCAAGTTTGGAATGAGCAACACACCAAACTTGAAGTGAGCCTCAATGAGCCTTAAGATCAGGAGCATTCCATTTAAATGGACTATGCATTCAACCACTGATCAACCTTCCCCTTTTAACTCCAATGCCTTTGATCATCAGTCTCCTCCAGACTTAGATGATGATCACTTGCCTTGTGTATTTGAATACACACCAGCAACCTTTCCCTATGGGATCAGCCTTCCTCTTTCACTTGGATGTATGGTGAACCAAGAGCACACCTAGTGAACCTGAAACAACACTCAAACTCCAGCAAAGATAAGACACAATGCATTGGCTTGTGCCAATGTCTCACTCGCATTGCACTTAGACAGATTCTTATTATCATTAAGATCCATCTAATGCAAGCTTTCCACTCTCTAAATGCTATGGATGAACACATCAGGAACTATCCCAAGCAAATAGGCAATCCTTTCTGATGCGTCCCTAGGATGCTCTTTGGTTGATGGGAATGGATAGATTCTTGCAAGAACGAATCAGAGACTCAAGTTCTTCAAGGCGTGTGGATTGAATGGTGACACAAGAGGGATGAATGATCTATTGATACTCCTAGATGAATGATTTGGATATGACACACCAAACTAAACACCCTTAAGTCTCTGGATATGACACACCAGAACTCGGCACACTTTCTAGAGAGAGAGAGAGCCGTATAAGATGAATAATACTTGTATTGAAAAGGTTGGATGATTACAAGAGGGTGTAGGGAACCCTTTAAATAAGAAACCAGAGAACATACTCTCTAGGGTTTCGACAATAAACCAAAAAAGGAAAGAAAGAAAACTATAGTCTAAGTTTAACATAAGTTTAAAATGAAATAAAATGTAACTTCATTTAGCCTTGGACC
The DNA here is from genome assembly GCA_905132885.1 of Moricandia moricandioides. Lineage (NCBI taxonomy): Eukaryota > Viridiplantae > Streptophyta > Magnoliopsida > Brassicales > Brassicaceae > Moricandia > Moricandia moricandioides. Next base: position 14,605 of record CAJHQQ010004646.1, on the reverse strand, counting down.
GAGAATAGGGCCTAAGTGATGTGAAGACAAGTTGTGGCCTCGTTAAAAACCTTCCTCCTGGAAAACCTCGTGGGACAAAACCAAAAGCAAGGAAAAGAGCACGCACCCCATGTCTTGCCTAGACACTAACTCAGTTTGATGTAGAGATGGCTTGAATGGTGATCAAGACATCTCGGATCAGACCTTGTCCAAAACTTTCTTGTTGTGGATGTGAAGTGAGTAATCCAACAACATTCTCCTTAAGCTTCTTGACTCTGGAACGAGTCATGGGACCTTCAGGAATGGCTAGAGCATCATCACCAAGTTGTTGGTGCAATGTGGCCTCATGTGGCTCATCTAGACTCTCCTTGTTCTCCTTAGTGATCCGGTCCATGATCACATCATATGCACTCTTAAAGGTTGCATCCTCAGCTACAAGATCTTCAGGTTCATGCTTCCATTCTTTGGTGCTTTCCATGATTACATCATCCCCTCCCTCTTCAAAAAGATTTGTCCTCAAATCTGTTTTACCTACAATAGAGGGGACCAAGTCAGTAACATCGAAGTTCAAAATCAGATTACACTTACCTTGCAAGCCTCTTTCATAGGCATTGTTGCTGACTGGTTTGGATATGTAGAAGGCATTAATCCATTTAGTTCCTGATTCCTTACTCAAACCTGATATATTGAAACAAAGCAAGTTAGCACATGAAAGTTTATCAAAGAGTAATAATCTTATCCCAAATTGGTTTTTGCTCGGTTTTGGCTTGTGTGCTGCATCTGGTGGTGCTTCTTTGATGAGGATGAAGCCAGTGACGTCTTGGTGCTTATCCTGATCCAAATCAGGTGGCTTGAACCGCTTGTCTCCCATATGCTTGTTCTTTCTTCTTGTATGCTTCCAAGCTCCTTCATAATCTGCACATGGCTCTTTTGACAAAAACAAGTGCATCATATCTGTGTAATTGAATAAAGAACTCTTGAAAACATGATCACTTACCTTAGCATGCTCACCTGGTCGCCATACATAGGATTGAGATGTTTTAAACTCAGAAAACTTCAAAGATAGCCTATACAGGATCACCCGATTTGTAGAACCCATAACTCTTTCATCTGAGAAGATTTGGACTTGATTCCAAATCGACGTGAGACCCTGATGAGTTAAGTTTCCATGGCAGTCGAGTTTGATGGTTAATTCCTTGAGGTTGTTGAGGTATGACCCTTGGACTGTTCCTATGTCAAGGCTGGCGGCTAGACAGTTTCCAAGGTTTGATTGTTGCATCATCAACTTAGCCAACAACCCATTCTTGATACTCTGATCATTATTATGGCTTCTCTTTTCGAAAATGGTAGATCTCAAAACAGTTTGACCTGTATCAACAGCAAGCAAATCATGTTTCATGTTTTTCTTTGAGTTTAGATAGTTACCCCGGGTTGGTTTCCTTGGAGATGGTTGTAGACTAAGTTTATCTGGTGGTTTCTCTTTGATTTGAGAAGAAAACATGAGTTCTTCTCCTGCTTCAGTAATCACTTCACCATTGACTCTAGTGAATTCTTCATCTCCAATTATATTTTGATAATCTTTGCCTTGGTACTGAAGTTGATGCATATCTGGTGGCTTCCATATCTTGATATGGTCAAGATGCAAGTCCTTTTGATCAACTTCAAACTCCTTATGACCCCAACTTGTTCTAGCACGAACAGAGCACTCTCCAAGGGTGATAATCTTGTGGTAATATTCTCTAGGTCTCCACGAGTAGGTCTGTAAGCTTCCAGCACAATCAGCTATAAGTTTCTCTTGGGAAAGATCCAAACCGACATGTTTTGCAAAACTAGCAATATCTTGATGATCAGGAGGCCATTTTCTGCGTTGTCTGGTTTGTTGGATCCGTGACTGATTTGGCTTCACTCTCCAGTTGGTTTCATAGTGAAAATCTTGCTGAGCTGAGACGTGCAACCCTTTATCTTCAGAGGATGAGAAATCTACAAAATCAAATGTTGATGCAGCTGAATTCTTCTTAATCTGTTTGATCTTGTGCTTCTGATTCAAGACCTCTCCTCCAGGCTCAAATACAAGATGTCTCATATCCAAGTCGTGTCTTGATAGTTCCACTTCTCTTTTCTTGTACCAACCAAAAGGAGTGAACAGAAATGTACCTAAGAAGGTCCTTTGGAAATCACATGGATCAAAGACAATTAGTTGATTCATTCTACGAGCTCTCTGAGGTTCCCTGGGTGTCTTCTCTGCTACCATGTGTTGTTTTAAAGGGACCATGACGTTCTGAACAGGCTGCTCTTCTTTATGAAAGATATGGGAGGTTACTTTGTCTTGATCTTTTTGGATAGGCGCAACTGGTGCTGGTTCTTGATGTTGTGTTTCAATGGATGGACGTGCTGTGTTGGTCCGTTTGATTTGCTTCTCCACATTCATTATTACTTGTAACAATGCCTCCTTATCCTTTTCACTGAATAAACAGAATTGTTTATCTTCTTTAAATGGCTTAGAGACTGTCTTCTCCTTGCTATAACAGATTGGTTCCTTGCTAGATGATCCAATATCACTGAATGGACGTGATGTCATGCTGTCTTGTTGTTTGTGGACTGAGTTTGAAGAGCATAGCTTGGTCTCAAACGGCTTTAGAAGTACTTCCTTGTGGTACTTCCTTGGAACAAACTCTCTACGCATCATAGCCCTCATCTTAGGCCATGTTTCCACTGGTTCCTTTCCATCAAGGCTTTCAATCTTCTTCTCCCACTCAAAGTAGGCATCCGGATCAGCCTTGCCATGGAATGGGGGTATCTTGATATTCAAACCAGCAAGCTCATCTCCCTGTTTCATCCTTCTCCTTTGGACACGCCTATGTCTTCTTGAGGATGAACTGAGGTGCTCATACTCATCGTCAGTCTCCTCATAACCATCATGCTCTTGGCGAGTTGCATGAGGTCTCTCCTCTCTCCTCTCTCTTTCTCTCCTAGTCTCTCGGTTTGGTACTTGACTAGTAGCTCTCCTTATGTCTTCTCTAAGCTCTCTCCTGATGGCATTGAGGTTGGTCCTCATCATCTCGGTCATGGTTGCCACCATGTTTTGGTTGAGTTGAGCCGACATAGCCTCCATGAGAAGCTGACGAGTTAAGCTTCTTCTTCAGACTTGGAGACCATGCTTCCTGCACAAAGGTAACCAAAATAACCAGTAAAAGGTTTCTAGGGAAGAAGATAAGCAAAAAGGAAAAGGATAACACGAAATCAAGCTTGTCTTGTAAGACAAAAACAAAAAAGGAACAATCGGCTAGAAAAAGGAAAAAGGTTCAAGCAAAAAGGAAAAGCTTCTAAACTTTTTCCTAATCTCTCCTAGGGTTTTCTAGCAACCTAACAGCCTTAGTATGCTCGTGTTCAAGGTGATAAACAAGCTAAACTAATGCACAAAGTGATCGACAAAGTAAAGCATGCGGCTAGGGTTTTTATCTCTCTAGGGTTTTCGCATGAAACCAAATAAGGAAAGTCTAAAAATCCTTGTCTAAACTCTTATGCAGTCACGAGCAGCCCTAGTTTAGATGAGTTCTACTGTTTATTCAAAAGATAAAGATGAAACACGGATTGAAACAACAAAAGAAAACAAGAAAACAAAAGCAAAGAGGATAGCGAGTACTTCCCAACCAAAGTTGCTCTGATACCACTTGATGCGTCCCTAGGATGCTCTTTGGTTGATGGGAATGGATAGATCCTTGCAAGAACGAATCAGAGACTCAAGTTCTTCAAGGCGTGTGGATTGAATGGTGACACAAGAGGGATGAATGATCTCTTGATACTCCTAGATGAATGATTTGGATATGACACACCAAACTAAACACCCTTAAGTCTCTGGATATGACACACCAGAACTCGGCACACTTTCTAGAGAGAGAGAGCCGTATAAGATGAATAATACTTGTATTGAAAAGGTTGGATGATTACAAGAGGGTGTAGGGAACCCTTTAAATAAGAAACCAGAGAACATACTCTCTAGGGTTTCAACAATAAACCAAAAAAGGAAAGAAAGAAAACTATAGTCTAAGTTTAACATAAGTTTAAAATGAAATAAAATGTAACTTCATTTAGCCTTGGACCGAGAATAGGGCCTAAGTGATGTGAAGACAAGTTGTGGCCTCGTTAAAAACCTTCCTCCTGGAAAACCTCATGGGACAAAACCAAAAGCAAGGAAAAGAGCACGCACCCCATGTCTTGCCTAGACACTAACTCAGTTTGATGTAGAGATGGCTTGAATGGTGATAAAGACATCTCGGATCAGACCTTGTCCAAGACTTTCTTGTTGTGGATGTGAAGTGAGTAATCCAACAACATTCTCCTTAAGCTTCTTGACTCTGGAACGAGTCATGGGACCTCAGGAATGGCTAGAGCATCATCACCAAGTTGTTGGTGCAATGTGGCTTCATGTGGCTCATCTAGACTCTCCTTGTTCTCCTTAGTGATCCGGTCCATGATCACATCATATGCACTCTTAAAGGTTGCATCCTCAGCTACAAGCTCTTCAGGTTCATGCTTCCATTCTTTGGTGCTTTCCATGATCACATCACTTTCCTGCCTTAAACAACCATTAGACTTAAGTCTAGATGTCTTGATGTGATCATGGACCGGATCACTAAGGAGGACAAGGAGGAGAGTCTAGATGAGCCACATGAAACCACAATGCATCAACCACTTGATGGGGATGCTCTAGCCATTCCTGAAGGTCCCATGACTCGTTCCAGAGTCAAGAAGCTTAAGGAGAATGTTGTTGGATTACTCACTTCACATCCACAACAAGAAGGTCTTGGACAAGGTTTGATCCGAGATGTCTTGATCAACATTCAAGCCATCTCTACACCAAACTGAGTTAGTGTCTAGGCAGACATGGGGTGCGTGCTCTTTTCCTTGCTTTTGGTTTTGTCCCACGAGGTTTTCCAGGAGGAAGGTTTTTAACGAGGCCACAACTTGTCTACATATCACCTAAGAGCTATTCTCGGTCCAAGACTAATAGAAGTTGCATTTTATTTCATTTTAAACTTATAGACTATAGTTTTAGTTCTTTCCTTTTTTTGATTCATGTCGAAACCCTAGAGGATTTGTCTCTGGTTTCTTATTTAAAGGGTTCTCTACACCCTTTTGTAATCATCCAACCTTTTCAATACAAGTATCATTCATCTTTGACGGCTCTCTCTCTCTAAAAGAAGTGTGCCGAGTTCTGGTGTGTCATATCCAGAGTCTAAGGGTGTTTAGTTTGGTGTGTCATATCCAAATCATTCATCTAGGAGTATCAAGAGACCATTCATCCCTCTTGTGTCACCATTCAATCGACACGCCTTGAAGAACTTGAGTCTCTGATTCGTTCTTGCAAGGATCTATCCATTCCCATCAACCAAAGAGCATCCTAGGGACGCATCAAGTGGTATCAGAGCAACTTTGGTTGGGAAGTACTCGCTTTCCTCTCTTTGCTTTTTGTTTCTTGTTGTTTTTCTTGTTTCAATCCGTGATTCATCTTTAACATCTTGAATAAGCATTAGACTACTTTGTTTAGGGCTGCTCGAGATTCATAATAGATTAGACAAGCATTCTTAGACTTTCCTTTTTTGGGTTTTTCGGAAACCCTAGAGAGAGAGTAACCCTAGCCGCATGCATCTTCTTTGTCGATCACTTTGTTCTTGTGTTTAATTTGTTTATCACCTTGAAAACGAGTAGAATAATCTTGTTAGGTTGCTAGAAACCCTTAGGAGTGATTAGGAAAAAGCTTAGAAGTGTTTCCTTTTTGCTTGAATCCTTTTTCCTTTTCTAGCCGATTTCTCCTTTTTAGTTTTGTCGTGCAAGACAAGCTTGTTTGTTTTTCCTTTTTGCTTGTTTTTTCTTTTTCCTTTTTGCTTGTCTTCTTCCCTAGAACTCTTTACTGGTTGTCTTGTTTGTCTTTAAGCAGGAACAATGGTGTCCGAGTCTGAAGAAGAAGCTGAACTTGTCCGGAAGAACAAACTCCTCATGGAAGCTATGTCGGCTCAACTCTCAATCAAAACATGATTGCAACCATGACCGAGATGATGAGGACCAGCCTCAGTGACATCAGGAGAGAGCTGAGAGAAGACATCAGGAGAGCTACTAGTCACTTACCAAACCAAGAGACTAGGAGAGAAGAGAGACCACAAGCGACTCATCAAACAACTCGCCAAACTACTCGCCAAGAACATGATGGTTATGAGGAAACTGATGAAGAGTATGATCACCTCAGCTCATCCTCAAGAAGACCTAGGCGTGCCCAAGAGAGAAGAGTGAACCAAGGAGATGATCTTGCTGGTTTGAAGATCAAAATACCCCCATTCCATGTCAAGGCTGATCCGGATGCATATCTTGAGTGGGAGAAGAAGATTGAGTTAGTCTTTCAGTGCAAGCAATACACCAACCACAAGAAGATTCAAATTGCTGCCACTGAGTTCTATGACTATGCTTTGAGTTGGTGGGATCAATACCTCACAACTCGTAGAAGGAATGGAGAGGAACCGGTTGAAACTTGGACAGAGATGAAGTCAATCATGCGCAAGAGGTTTGTTCCAAGCCATTACCTTAGAGACTTGCACCACCGGCTGAGGAAGCTTACCCAAGGTTCAAGATCAGTGGAGGAGTATTACCAAGAGATGGAGTTGCTCATGCTGAGGGCCAACATATCAGAGGATAGAGAGGCAACCATGTCAAGGTTCCTTTGTGGCTTAAACCGAGAGATACAAGATAATGTTGAGATGCAACATTATGTGGAGCTAGAAGAGATGCTACACAAGGCTATTCTTGTTGAGCAACAACTCAAGAGGAGGGGACACTCAAGCAATCAGTATGGCTCTAACTGGTTACACCACAACAAGGAAGAGAAGACACCTTATTCTAAGGAGTCTAAACCATTCCTGATGTGATCATGGACCGGATCACTAAGGAGGACAAGGAGGAGAGTCTAGATGAGCCACATGAAGCCACGATGCATCAACCACTTGATGAGGATGCTCTAGCCATTCCTGAAGGTCCCATGACTCGTTCCAGAGTCAAGAAGCTTAAGGAGAATGTTGTGTGATTACTCACTTCACATCCACAACAAGAAGGTCTTGGACAAGGTTTGATCCGAGATGTCTTGATCACCATTCAAGCCATCTCTACACCAAACTGAGGTAGTGTCTAGGCAGACATGGAGTGCGTGCTCTTTTCCTTGCTTTTGGTTTTGTCCCACGAGGTTTTCCAGGAGGAAGGTTTTTAACGAGGCCACAATTTGTCTACATATCACCTAAGTGCTATTCTCGGTCCAAGACTAATAGAAGTGCATTTTTATTTCATTTTAAACTTATAAACTATAGTTTGCTTTCTTTCCTTTTTTGATTCATGTCGAAACCCTAGAGGATTTGTCTCTGGTTTCTTATTTAAAGGGTTCTCTACACCCTTTTGTAATCATCCAACCTTTTCAATACAAGTATCATTCATCTTTGACGGCTCTCTCTCTCTCTAAAAGAAGTGTGCCGAGTTCTGGTGTGTCATATCCAGAGTCTAAGGGTGTTTAGATTGGTGTGTCATATCCAAATCATTCATCTAGGAGTATCAAGAGATCATTCATCCCTCTTGTGTCACCATTCAATCCACACGCCTTGAAGAACTTGAGTCTTTGATTCGTTCTTGCAAGGATCTATCCATTCCCATCAACCAAAGAGCATCCTAGGGACGCATCACAAACCAATCAGTGCTCTTGACAAGGGCAAAGGCAAGGTTGAGGCATCTAGTTCCAGAGCTCGTGATGTCAAGTGCTTCAAGTGCCAAGGAAGAGGACATTATGCCAATGAGTGTACCAACAAGAGAGTCATGTTCTTACTAGAAGATGGAGAGTACACTTCCGGAGATGACAACACCGAGACTGACCAAGAAGACACTGAAGAAGAACTTGAAGAAGGACCAGCCAGGGGAAGCTTTTAGTAGCAAGAAGACTTCTAAGCTTGCAAAACAAGGCTGAGGAGCTAGAGCAGCGTGAGAACCTCTTCTACACCCGGTGCTTGGTCCAAGGAAAGGTGTGCAGCCTCATTGTTGATGGAGGAAGTTGTGTCAATGCTGCGAGTGAGACAATGGTTCAGAAGTTGGGATTGAAGGTTCAAAAGCATCCCAAACCTTATAAGTTGCAATGGCTGAATGAAGAAGGCACCATGAAGGTTTCAAGTCAAGTTCTCATTCCCTTAGCCATTGGGAGATATGAAGATGAAGTCTTGTGTGATGTGTTGCCTATGCAAGCTGGTCACATACTTCTTGGAAGACCATGGCAATCAGATAGGCGTGTGATCCATGATGGCTTCACCAACAAGCATTCCTTTCTGTTCAAGGGCAAGAAGACAACTCTGGTTCCCTTGACACCCAAAGAAGTGCAACTAGATCAGATTCAACTCCAAAAGAAGAAGGAGATTGATCTAAAACCGGCTGGAACTAAGCAGCCAAACTTCTATGCTAACATGGGTGATATCAAAAGAACTCTCAACTCTAAACAATCAGCTATCTTACTTGTGTTTAAAGAGACTCTATTGAACTTAACTGATTCTACACCGGTGTATCCGAGTGAGATGGTTTCTCTTTTGCAGGAGTTTCAAGATGTATTTCCAGAGGACAATCCCATTGGTTTACCACCATTGAGAGGGATTGAGCACCAGATAGACTTTGTGCCAGGATCTACACTTCCAAACCGTCCAGCATATAGAAGCAATCCGGTTGAGACCAAGGAGTTGCAAAGACAAGTAGAAGAACTAATGGAGAAGGGCTATATCCGGGAGAGTTTGAGCCCATGTACTGTGCCAGTGCTCCTAGTGCCCAAGAAGGATGGTACATGGCGTATGTGTGTTGATTGTAGATCAATCAACAACATCACAGTGAAGTATCGCCACCCTATCCCTAGACTTGATGATATGCTTGATGAATTACATGGTTCTTGCATCTTTTCTAAGATAGATTTAAAAAGTGGTTATCATCAGATTAGGATGAAAGAAGGAGATGAATGGAAGACTGCCTTTAAAACTAAACATGGATTGTATGAGTGGTTAGTTATGCCATTTGGATTAACCAATGCACCTAGCACATTCATGAGGTTAATGAATCATGTTCTTAGATCATTCATAGGCATTTCGGTTGTAGTATACTTTGATGACATCTTAGTGTATTGCAAGAACCTAGAAGAGCATTTAGATCATCTTAAGGCTGTCTTATGTGTTTTGAGAAATGAGAAGCTTTATGCCAACCTAAAGAAGTGCACCTTTTGCACAGATAACTTGGTTTTCCTAGGCTTTGTTGTGAGTGCAGATGGAGTTAAAGTTGATGAAGAGAAGATCAAGGCAATCAAAGAATGGCCGAGTCCCACCTCAGTAGGAGAAGTGAGGAGTTTCCATGGGCTTGCCGGCTTCTATAGGAGATTTGTCAAGGATTTTAGCACCATTGCAGCTCCCTTAACTGAAGTCATAAAGAAGGATGTTGGATTCAAGTGGGGAGAGGCACAAGAGAAGGCTTTCCAGAGCCTAAAAGAGAAGCTTACTCAATCACCTCTTCTTATGCTTCCTGACTTTACCAAAACTTTTGAAATAGAATGTGATGCCTCAGGAATTGGTATTGGTGCCGTGTTGATGCAGGATAGGAAACCCATTGCCTACTTCAGTGAGAAGCTTGGAGGATAGGAAACCTAATGCCTTTACCTGAGTGTGAAAGGACAAGTCTAGATGGCAAGAAGAAAGCAGAGATGGTCCAACAGATTCATGAGAAGGTTAGACAGAACATTGAGCAGAAGACCAAACTTTATGAGAAGCAAGCAAACAAGGGGAGACGTGTGAGGACCTTTGAAGTTGGTGACCAAGTTTGGTTGAACCTGAGGAAGGATAGGTTCCCCAACGAGAGGAAGTCCAGAGAAACAGAGTAGAACAGAGTAAAACAGAACAAGAACAGAGTAGATTTGCGGAATGTAAAGAAGGTTAGGAGCTTTATGCTCTGATACCATGTTAGAATTATGAAAGTATGATGAGAATAGAAGAGAATGGTCGAGTTTTGTTGAGAATGAGTGAAGAACTAGAGAGATGAACTCAAGAACACATTTCTGGGCAGAATAAAGAGAGAGAGAGATTGTAGAGAGAAAATGGAGATCCACTCTCCTTGCCTGAACTAATTTCGTGGACACTACATAAATAGACAATAATAAAGAATAAAGAAAGGCTGAGCAGAAGAAGACAGGGCAGAAGGTGCCAAAGAGTGAAAGTGACAGCTCCTTATTTTGAATTCCTTAAGGCAGCATGTGATCTCTTCTTGGCTTCTTCTCCAACGTCTCTCTCTTGTTCTAGGCAGTCACAAGAGCTTCCAGAAGCCTTGTTCTTCACTCTTTGTTCAGCCCTAACCCTTGCTTGCCTTGCACTCCACTTCTGGTCTTGACTAGGTCAAACTGTACCGAATAAGCTAGCTTGATTCATTCTTCTGCCTTATCTCCTTTATTCTTTCTTCATGTCAATATTTAGTTCTTATTCCCAATAATGGGACCTTCAGGAATGGCTATAGCATCATCACCAAGTTGTTGGTGCAATGTGGCTTCATGTGGCTCATCTAGACTCTCCTTGTTCTCCTTAGTGATCTGGTCCATGATCACATCATCCCCTCCCTCTTGAAAAGGATTTGTCCTGAAATCAGGTTCATCTACAGCAAAAGGAGCCAAGTCAGTGACATTGAAGCTATTTGATACATCATACTTACCTTGGAGATCAAGTTTGTAGGCATTGTCATTGATCTTGTGGATGATCTCAAAGGGTCCATCAACCCTTGGCATCAGCTTGGACTTCCTCTCGTTGGGGAACCTATCCTTCCTCAGGTTCAACCAAACTTGGTCACCAACTTCAAAGGTCCTCACACGTCTCCCCTTGTTTGCTTGCTTCTCATAAAGCTTGGTCTTCTGCTCAATGTTCTGTCTAGCCTTCTCATGAATCTGTTGGACCATCTCTGCTTTCTTCTTGCCATCTAGACTTGTCCTTTCACACTCAGGTAAAGGCATTAGGTTTCCTATCCTCCAAGCTTCTCACTGAAGTATGCAATAGGTTTCCTATCCTGCATCAACACAGCACCAATTCCAATTCCTGAGGCATCACATTCTATTTCAAACGTTTTAGCAAAGTCAGGAAGCATAAGAAGAGGTGATTGAGTAAGCTTCTCTTTTAGGCTCTGGAAAGCCTTCTCTTGTGCCTCTCCCCACTTGAATCCAACATCCTTCTTTATGACTTCAGTTAAGGGAGCTGCAATGGTGCTAAAATCCTTGACAAATCTCCTATAGAAGCCGGCAAGCCCATGGAAACTCCTCACTTCTCCTACTGAGGTGGGACTCGGCCATTCTTTGATTGCCTTGATCTTCTCTTCATCAACTTTAACTCCATCTGCACTCACAACAAAGCCTAGGAAAACCAAGTTATCTGTGCAAAAGGTGCACTTCTTCAAGTTGGCATAAAGCTTTTCACTTCTCAAAACATTCAAGACAGCCTTAAGATGATCTAGATGTTCTTCTAAGTTCTTGCTATATACTAAGATGTCATCAAAGTATACTACAACAGAAATGCCTATGAATGATCTAAGAACATGATTCATTAACCTCATGAATGTGCTAGGTGCATTGGTTAATCCAAATGGCATAACTAACCACTCATACAATCCATGTTTAGTTTTAAAGGCAGTCTTCCATTCATCTCCTTCTTTCATCCTAATCTGATGATAACCACTTTTTAAATCTATCTTAGAAAAGATGCAAGAACCATGTAATTCATCAAGCATATCATCAAGTCTAGGGATAGGGTGGCGATACTTCACTGTGATGTTGTTGATTGATCTACAATCAACACACATACGCCATGTACCATCCTTCTTAGGCACTAGGAGCACTGGTACAGCACATGGGCTCAAACTCTCTCGGATATAGCCCTTCTCCATGAGTTCCTCTACTTGTCTTTGCAACTCCTTGGTCTCAACCGGATTGCTTCTGTATGCTGGACGGTTTGGAAGTGTAGATCCTGGAACAAAGTTATCTGGTGCTCAATCCCTCTCAAAGGTGGTAAACCAATCGGATTGTCTTCTGGAAATACATCTTGAAACTCCTGCAAAAGAGAAACCATTTCACTCGGATACACCGGTGTAGAATCTGTTAAGTTCAAAAGAGTCTCTTTAAACACAAGTAAGATAGCAGATTGTTTAGAGTTGAGAGTCCTTTTGATATCACCCATGTTAGCATAGAAGTTTGGCTGCTTAGTTCCAGCCGGTTTTAGATCAATCTCCTTCTTCTTTTGGAGTTGAATCTGATCTTGTTGTACTTCTTTGGGTGTCAAGGGAACCAGAGTAGTCTTCTTGCCCTTGAACAAAAAGGAATGCTTGTTGGTGAACCCATCATGGATCACACGCCTATCAGATTGCCAAGGTCTTCCAAGAAGTATGTGACCAGCTTGCATAGGCAACACATCACACAAGACTTCATCTTCATACCTCCCAATGGCTAAGGGAATAAGAACTTGACTTGAAACCTTCATGGTGCCTTCTTCATTCAGCCATTGTAACCGGTAAGGCTTGGGATGCTTTTGAACCTTTAATCCCAACTTCTGGACCATTGTTTCACTCGCAGCATTGACACAACTTCCTCCATCAACAATGAGGCTGCACACTTTTCCTTGGACCAAGCACCGGGTGTAGAAGAGGTTCTCACGCTGCTCTAGCTCCTCAGCCTTGTTTTGCAAGCTTAGAAGCCTTCTTGCTACTAAAAGCTTCCCCTGGACTGGTTCTTCTTCAGTGTCCTCTTGGTCAGACTAGGTGTTGTCATCTTCTGAGGCATACTCTCCATTCTCCAGCAAGATCATGACTCTCTTGTTGGTACACTCATTGGCATAATGTCCTCTTCCTTGGCACTTGAAGCACTTGACATCACGAGCTCTGGAACTAGAAGCTTCAACATTGCCTTTGCCCTTGTCAAGAGCACTGCTTGGTTTGGTTTCTTCTCTTGGATAGGACTTGTTGTCCTTCTGGAATGGTTTAGTCTCCTTAGGATAAGATGACTTCTCTTCCTTGGTGTTGTGTAACCGGTTAGAGCCATACCGATTGCGTGAATGTCCCTCCTCTTGAGTTGTTGCTCAACAAGAATAGCCTTGTGTAGCATCTCTTCAAGTTCCACATAATGTTTGCATCTCAACATTGTCTTGTATTTCTCGGTTTAAACCACAAAGGAACCTTGACATGGTTGCTTCTCTATCTCTGATAGTTGATGCGTCCCTAGGATGCTCTTTGGTTGATGGGAATGGATAATCCTTGCAAGAACGAATCCAAAGACTCAAATCCTTCAAGGCGTGTGGATTGGATGGTGACACAAGAGGGATGGATGATCTCTTGATACTCCTAGATGAATGGTTTGGATATTACACACCAAACTAGACACCCTTAGGCTCTGGATATGACACACCAGACTCGGCACACTTCTTTTAGAGAGAGAGAGAGCCGCAAAAGATGAATAACTTGTATAGAAAAGATTGAATGAGTACAATAGGGTATAAGGGACCCTTTAAATAAGAAAACCAGAGACATGCCTCTAGGGTTTTCGACAAAGAACCAAAAAAGGAAAGAAAGCAAACTATAGTTTATAATGAAATGGAAATGCACTTCTATTAGTCTTTGGACCGAGTGTAGCACTTAGGTGATTTGTAGACATGTTGTGGCCTCGTTAAAAACCTTCCTCCTGGAAAACCTCGTGGGACAAAACCAAAAGCAAGGAAAAGAGCACGCACTCCATGTCTGCCTAGACACTACCTCAGTTTGGTGTAGAGATGGCTTGAATGGTGATCAAGACATCTCGGATCAAACCTTGTCCAAGACCTTCTTGTTGTGGATGTGAAGTGAGTAATCCAACAACATTCTCCTCAAGCTTCTTGACTCTGGAACGAGTCATGGGACCTTCAGGAATGGCTAGAGCATCCTCATCAAATGGTTGATGCATTGTGGCTTCATGCTGCTCATCTAAACTCTCCTCATTGTCCTCCTTAGTGATCTGGTCCATGATCACATCATCCCCTCCCTCTTGAAAAGGATTTGTCCTCAAATCAGGTCCATCTACAACAAAAGGAGCCAAATCAGTGACATTGAAGCTATTTGATACATCGTACTTACCTTGGAGATCAAGCTTGTAGGCATTGTCATTGATCTTGTGGATGATCTCAAAGGGTCCATCAACCCTTGGCATCAGTTTGGACTTCCTCTCGTTGGGAAACCTATCCTTCCTTAGGTGCAACCAAACTTGGTCACCAACTTCAAAGGTCCTCACACGTCTCCCCTTGTTTGCTTGCTTCTCATACAGCTTGGTCTTCTGCTCAATGTTTAGTCTAGCCTTCTCATGAATCTGTTGAACCAACTCGGCTTTCTTCTTGCCATCTAGACTTGTCCTTTCACACTCAGGTAAAGGCATTAGATCCAAAGGAGAGGTGGGATTGAACTGATGCGTCCCTAGGATGCTCTTTGGTTGATGGGAATGGATAATCCTTGCAAGAACGAATCAAAAGACTCAAGTCCTTCAAGGCGTGTGGATTGGATGGTGACACAAGAGGGATGAATGAACTCTTGATAC
>CAJHQQ010004645.1:0-25348 GCA_905132885.1 Moricandia moricandioides | reverse complement strand
ACAAGTCCGTACGGTTCACCCTATTTTTGCACGGTCGACCATCTCCTCCCAAATGTCTCTAAATGGTGTCTAAGTCCCTCCTGGACTTGACCCCTAGCTTTGCACATCTTTAAACACTCCTAAAGCCTTCTTAGACAGTCTCTGGAGGTCTTGCCCTAACTTTGCACGGGACCCAAACTTCACCCAAACTCATCCTTTGGCTCCATTTCATTTCTTCAAGTTAACACCGCTTGTGGTCTCTCTTCTCTCCTAGTCTCTTGGTTTGGTAAGTGACTAGTAGCTCTCCTTATGTCTTCTCTCAACTCTCTTCTGATGTCACTGAGGTTGGTCCTCAACATCTTGGTCATGGTTGCTACCATGTTTTGGTTAAGTTGAGCCGACATAGCCACCATGAGATACTTGTCCTTCCTGGCGAGTGAAGCTTCTTCTTCAGACTCGGTTTCCATGCTTCCTGCACGCAAAGGTAACCAAAATAACCAGTAAAAGGTTTCTAGGGAACAAGACAAGCAAAAAGGAAAAAGAAAACAAGCAAAAAGGAAAAGCAAACAAGCTTACAATGCAAGACAAAAGTGAAAAGGAAATCGGCAAGCAAAAAGGAAAAAGATTCAAGCAAAAAGGAAACACTTCTAAGCTTTGTCCTAATCACTCCTAAGGTTTTCTAGCACCCTAATAGCCTCAATATGCTCGTGTTCAAGGTGATAGACAAGCTAAACTAATGCACAAAGTGATCGACAAGATGATGCATGCGGCTAGGGTTCTTCTCTCTCTAGGGTTTTCGAAAAAAACCAAGAAAGGAAAGTCTTAAAATTCCTTGTCTAATCTCTTATGCACACGAGCAGCCCTAAACAAATCAGTTCTACTGCTTATTCAAGGTGATAAAGATGAAACACGGATTGAAACAAGAAAACACAACCGGAAACAAAAGATGCTACACGGATGCAATAATCAAAAGCAAACAAGAAATCAAACAAGAAACAAAAGCAAAGAGAGAAAGCGAGTACTTCCCAACCAAAGTTGCTCTGATACCACCTGATGCGTCCCCTAGGATGCTCTTTGGTTGATGGGAATGGATAATCCTTGCAAGAACGAATCAAAAGACTCAAGTCCTTCAAGGCGTGTGGATTGGATGGTGACACAAGAGGGATGGCTGATCTCTTGATACTCCTAGATGAATGGTTTGGATATTACACACCAAACTAGACACCCTTAGGCTCTGGATATGACACACCAGACTCGGCACACTTCTTTTAGAGAGAGAGAGCCGCAAAGATGAATGTAACTTGTATAGAAAAGATTGGATGATTACATAAGGGTGTAGAGAACCCTTTAAATAAGAAACCAGAGACAAATCCTCTAGGGTTTCGACATGAACCAAAAAAGGAAAGAACTAAAACTATAGTCTATAAGTTTAAAATGAAATAAAATGCAACTTCTCTTAGTCTTGGACCGAGAATAGCACTTAGGTGATGTGTAGACACGTTGTGGCCTCGTTAAAAACCTTCCTCCTGGAAAACCTCGTGGGACAAAACCAAAAGCAAGGAAAAGAGCACGCACCCCATGTCTTGCCTAGACACTAACTCAGTTTGGTGTAGAGATGGCTTGAATGGTGATCAAGACATCTCGGATCAAACCTTGTCCAAGACCTTCTTGTTGTGGATGTGAAGTGAGTAATCCAACAACATTCTCCTTTAGCTTCTTGACTCTGGAACGAGTCATGGGACCTTCAGGAATGGCTAGAGCATCCTCACCGAGTGGTTGATGCATTGTGGCTTCATGTGGCTCATCTAGACCCTCCTTGTCCTCCTTAGTGATCCGGTCCATGATCACCTCATATGCACTCTTAAAGGTTGCATGCTTGGTGCTTTCCAGGATCACATCACTTTATAATCAAACTGATGCGTATACCCACTCTAGGATTGCTGGTCTATCTCTTAGTGCTTGTAGCATGTCTAAACCACTGATAGTTGATTCAGGTGCATCACATCATATGATTAGTGATACTAGTCTTATTAAAGACATAGAACCTGCTCATGGACATGTTATGATTGCTAATGGTGATAGGATTCCAATAAGGGGTATAGGCAAATTAAAACTGTTTGATAAGGAGTCTAGAGCCTTTTATATGCCTGAGTTTACTTCAAACTTGCTTTCTGTTAAGAAATGCACTAATGATCTCAAATGCAAAGTTATCTTCAGTCCTAATGATGTTAAGTTTCAGGATATTGAAAGCAACCGTGTGATTGGGCAAGGAGTTACAAAAGGAGACCTATATCTACTTGAAGAGATTAATGTGTTGCCTGATCATAATTGTTCCTTTACTTCTACTTCTGCTTTTACTTTGAATAAGAATGCTTTGTGGCATGCTAGACTAGGACACCCTCATGTTAGAGCTTTAAACTTAATGGTTCCAGGTGTTGTGTTTGAAAATAATGATTGTGAAGCTTGTATTTTAGGCAAGCATTGTAAGACTGTTTTCCATAAGTCCACTACTATCTATGATAATTGCTTTGATCTAATACATTCAGATGTTTGGACTGCTCCTTGCTTGTCTAGAGAGAATCATAAGTACTTTGTCACATTCATAGATGAAAAATCGAAATACACCTGGATAACCTTGATTCCATCTAAAGATAGGGTGCTTGATGCATTTAGAAACTTTCATACTTATGTGACTAACCATTTCAATGCTAAGCTGAAAGTTTTTAGATCAGATAATGGTGGAGAATACACAAGTCAAGCATTCAAGTTACATCTAGCTCAACATGGCATTCTTCATCAAACAAGCTGCCCTTACACCCCACAACAGAATGGAGTAGCAGAAAGGAAGAACAGACACCTTATGGAGGTTGCTCGGTCCATGATGTTCCAAGCAAATGTACCCAAGAGATTCTGGAGTGATGCGGTTGCCACTGCTTGTTACTTGATCAACCGAACCCCAACCAGAGTTCTTCATGATCAGTCACCTTTTGAAGTTTTGAACAAGTATAGGCCAACCTTAGATCATCTGCGAGTCTTTGGGTGTCTTTGCTTTGTTCACAAACCAGGAGAACTCAGAAACAAGTTGGAAGCAAAGAGTACCAAGGGGATGTTCATTGGCTACTCACCAACTCAGAAGGGATACAAGTGCTATGATCCAGTAACCAGGAGGGTGGTTATATCAAGGGATGTGAAGTTTGTAGAAGAAAGAGGGTTCTATGAAGAAAAGAACCAAGCAGAGTTAAAGGATTTGACATCAGATAAGGCTGCAAACTTGAGGATTATTTTGGAGAGTCTTGGGATTAACTTATCTCAGGATCACAAGGGTGGAAGTAAACAACAACAAGGTCCACCTACTGTGGATATGGATGGTCAGGAACCCCACCTCGACCATGAGGGGGGAAATGAACCTGATGCTCATGAGCAATTTGAGGAAGAATCATCAGGCTCACAACATGATCAAGGTGTGGATCAAGGAAATGAAGATGAGGAAGGGCCAAACCAGGAAGAAGAAGGAGAGATTGAGGAAGAACAACCTGAAGTACCTCAACCTCAACCGTTAAGAAGGAGTACAAGGATAAGGAACCCTCCATCCAACTGGGTGAATACAAGGGTATACTACAATGCACAAGCAGTGGAGCATCCTGTTCAAGCTGCTTGTACTCTAGTACATTACCCTGAAGACCATTGTGCTTTCATGACGAGTCTGGATGAGAGTAAGTTACCAAGCTCTTATGAAGAAGCTATGCAAGACAAAGAATGGAGGGAATCAGTTGGTGCTGAAGCAGATGCAATGATCAAGAATGATACTTGGTATGAGAGTGCACTACCAAAAGGGAAGAAGGCTGTTTCTAGCAGATGGATATTCACCATCAAGTATCTTGCAAATGGGAAGATTGATAGGAAGAAGACCAGACTGGTAGCCAGAGGGTTCACTCAAACTTATGGAGAGGACTACATTGACACGTTTGCTCCAGTTGCCAAGCTTCATACAATCAGAATAGTGCTATCTCTTGCTGTGAACTTGGAATGGGGTCTTTGGCAAATGGATGTGAAGAATGCCTTCTTGCAAGGAGAACTTGAAGATGAGGTCTATATGCTTCCTCCTCCTGGTCTTGAGCATTTGATTAAGGAGGGAAATGTCCTAAGATTGAAGAAAGCCATCTATGGTCTCAAACAATCACCTAGAGCCTGGTACACCAAACTAAGCACAACTCTGAATGGAAAGGGTTTCAAGAGGTCAGAACTCGATCATACTCTCTTCTCCCTATCCACCCCATCAGGTATTGTAGTCCTTCTTGTGTATGTTGATGATATCATTATCACAGGAAGTGACAAGGTTGGTATTCAATCTACTAAGGACTTTCTAAAATCTGTCTTTGAAATTAAAGACTTGGGAGAAATGAAATACTTCCTTGGAATTGAGATATGTAGATCCAAGGAAGGATTGTTTCTTTCTCAAAGGAAATATACACTTGATCTTTTGAAAGATGCAGGTAAACTTGGAGGAAAGACAGTGAAGACACCTCTGGAGGATGGTTATAAGGTTCCACGTGAGGGGGAGATTGAAGACAGCCAACCATTTGAAGATGCCAAGCTCTATAGGAAGCTTGTTGGTAAGTTGATCTACTTAACCATTACACGTCCTGACATATGTTTTGCTGTGAATCAGGTGAGCCAACATATGCAAGGACCAAAGGAGCATCATTGGAGCATGGTGAATAGGATCCTGATGTATCTAAATGGTTCACCAGAGCAAGGAGTGTGGATGGGGTGTAACAAGAGCACTGAAGTAGTGGGATACTGTGATGCTGATTGGGCTGGAGATAGAGCAGATAGGAAGTCCACCACTGGCTATTGCACATTCATTGGTGGGAACTTAGTTACTTGGAAGAGCAAGAAGCAAAAGGTGGTGTCATGTTCAAGTGCTGAAGCTGAATACCGAGCTATGTTGAAGCTGACTAATGAGCTAGTCTGGATCAAGGGAATATTGAAGCACTTGGAGATAGACCAGTCCACACCAATGACCATGCATTGTGATAATCAAGCCGCAATCCACATTGCCTCCAACTCGGTGTTTCATGAGAGAACCAAGCATATTGAGGTTGACTGCCACAAGGTGAGGCAGATGATAGTTCAAGGAGTCATTCTACCTTGTTATACACGGAGTGAGGATCAGCTAGCTGATGTATTTACCAAGGCTCCAAGACAGAAGACACTTGAGTCCATTCATCACAGATTGGGACTCAGTGATCTTACCAGGCTCAACTAGTTCCTCTTGTCATGGGGTCTTTACTCTTTTCCTTGTTGAGTTTTTATCCCTAAGGAGGGTTTTCTTCAGCAAGGTTTTTAATGAGGAAGATCTCATGACATCCAAGCTTGACCGGTTCCCCTTGGTCAAGCTTGAGGGGGAGTGTTGAACCAAATAAGAGAAGGGATTATGATCTATGAATGGAGAGTGGGAAATGCTGAGGAAATGAGAAGGAATGAAGTTGGGTTGTCCGTACAGAATCCGTACAAGGCCGTACAGGTTGGCCGTACAACCATTAGTCGACCAAAAGCAAGTTTGGGTCGACCAAAGTTACCCGGGTGAAAACTAGAGAAGTTACCTTGCCGCGGATAAGCTTCCCTTCTTCCCTCCGTGTGTCTACGTGCACTGAACCTTATGGATAAGGTTACTCCGCGTCTGGACAGGCTGGCTAGAGCATCTGGTCAAGATGCCAAAGGAATCAAGCATGCGAAGCTCCTCGTCCAAGTATTTCAAACCAGGCGCGCCTAAAGCCTTGACTACACACGCTTAGGTTGAAACCTTATCTTGTATCCGTTAAGCTCAGCCTTAACTTTCCCTATATATGTTGTAACCCTTCTCATTAATCAATCAAGCAATGTTTTCGAGTCTCTCTTATTCTCTCTAGTGTTCTTCATATCCAGAAATGGTTTCTTAGTCTCGTTTCAAGCTTTAGTCTCCAAATCTCTTCTAATCTCTTTTCTAATCTCTTTCTTCGTCTCAAATACTCATATAACCTCAGATATCTCTTTAGTTTTCATCAACTACATAGTCAGATAATATAGTCGACTATATTGACATAAACACATTCTTGGGATACAAGCAAGAGATCCAAGACAGAGCTTACCTTAGAAGACAAGACAAGGGAGTTTAAACTCGTCTTAACACTCTTCAGAAGTCAATCCTACCGTTGGCAAGCTCAGAGGAAAAGGATCACGTGAAGTGGGAAGGAGAGAGAGCCGTTGTGATGTGTCACTTTCACCATTGCTGGACGAGCCAGCTGACCAGATCCTCTCCCATTTGTTTATTCTTTGACTTGTACTATCTCCCATTTGTTTATTGCTTTCCTTATGTCTACATGTGCACGAGTTTCTCTTTAAATAAATTGTAATAGGTTCCAAATTAAGTTAAGGAAAGATGTTCCTCTTTCATTCGATATCTCTCTCACTTTGAACTCTCTTCTCTCTCTCTCTCTCTCTCTCTCGGATTCTCTTAGTTTCCATCTCTCTTGTTCTTGATTTCCTACATAAATCTCCTCTATACTTTCATAAATCATCACAAGGAAGGATTGTATTTGCTTGAAGACACCAAACTTAGTTCTGATTTTTCTTATGCTTTTAGTTCCACTCTTGTTTTAGCTTCTAATGTACTATGGCATGCTAGATTAGGCCATCCTCACTCTCGTGCTTTAGGTTTAATGTTGCCTAATCTTTCTTTTAAAACTGATAGCTGTGAAGCTTGTATCCTTGGCAAACATTGCAAGTCTGTTTTCACTAAATCAACCACTATCTATGAGCACTGCTTTGATTTAGTTCACTCTGATGTTTGGACAGCTCCTTGTGTCTCTAGGGAAAACCACAAGTACTTTGTTACCTTCATAGATGAAAAATCAAAGTACACTTGGCTGACCTTAATTCAATCTAAAGATAGGGTGCTAGAAGCTTTTATAAATTTTCAAAGCTATGTCACTAATCACTTCAATGCCAAGATTAAAATCTTTAGGTCAGACAATGGTGGGGAGTACACAAGTCATACGTTCAAAAACCATCTATCCAAGCATGGGATTATTCACCAAACAAGCTGCCCATACACACCTCAACAAAATGGAGTGGCTGAGAGAAAGAATCGACATCTTATGGAGGTGGCTAGAAGCATGATGTTCCACACAAATGTTCCAAAAAGGTTTTGGGGTGATGCTGTGGTGTCAGCATGCTATCTGATCAATAGAATACCTACAAGAGTTCTCCATGATGTCTCTCCTTATGAGGTATTAAACACAACTAGACCATCTATTGATCACTTGCGTGTGTTTGGGTGTCTTTGTTTTGTCTTGATTCCAGGAGAACAAAGAAATAAACTGGAAGCAAAGAGTGTCAAAGCAATGTTCATTGGTTATTCATCCAACCAGAAGGGATACAAGTGCTATGTACCAGAGACTAGGAGGGTGATGGTATCAAGGGATGTCAAATTTGTAGAGTCTAAGGGGTATTATGATGAGAAGAGCTGGGATAACCTGAAAGATCTTTCTCACGCACCCTCAGACAGAGCAAACAACCTCAGAATCATCTTGGAAAGTCTGGGCATTGGCCAACCTAAGGCAAGAGAGGAGGCAACAGAAGCTAGTAATGAAATCCATCTTGATCATGAAGGGGGGAACCAACAAGAACCAGAAGAGACAATGGATCATGGAGGTTCTGAAGTTCATGATCAGATTCCTGAAGTTCATGATCAACATGGTCAAGAAGAAGAGGAGAATCAGGAATCCCAAATCAATGAAAATGAGACAGAGGAAGAAGAAGTGCAGCCCTTAAGGAGAAGCACTAGGATCAGAAAGGACCCATCAAATTGGATGAACACTAGAGTATACTACAATGCAAATGCAGTAGCTCATCCAATTCAAGCTACATGTTCCTTAGCACAATATCCAGAAGATCATCAAGTCTTTATGAGTAACCTGGACCAGGAGTACATACCAAGATCATATGAAGAGGCAATGGAGGATGATGAGTGGAAAGAATCTGTTGGCCATGAAACCCAAGCCATGATCGACAATGACACTTGGTATGAAGCTGAACTTCCAAAAGGCAAGAAGGCTGTGACTAGTAGATGGATTTTCACCATCAAGTACCTGGCCAATGGAAAACCAGAAAGGAAGAAGACAAGGCTGGTTGCAAGAGGGTTCACTCAAACATATGGAGAAGACTACAATGATACCTTTGCTCCAGTGGCTAAGCTACACACTATAAGAATCATTCTCTCTCTAGCAGTCAACTTGGAGTGGGATCTATGGCAAATGGATGTGAAAAATGCATTCCTCCAAGGAGAACTAGAGGATGAGGTCTACATGCGTCCACCACCTGGTCTAGAACACTTAGTGAAACCAGGAAATGTTCTAAGACTCAAGAAGGCAATCTATGGGCTGAAACAATCACCAAGAGCTTGGTATCACAAACTAAGTACTACCTTGAATGGGAAGGGCTTTAGACGATCTGAGGCAGACCATACCCTATTCACTCTCACCAGCCAACAAGGTATAGTAGTCATCCTTGTGTATGTTGATGATATCATCATCACAGGGAATGACAAAGAAGGTATACTAGAAACCAAGGTTTACTTGAAATCTGTATTTGAGATTAAGGATTTAGGTGAACTAAAGTACTTTCTTGGAATAGAAGTATGCCGCTCTAAAGAGGGGCTCTTCTTATCCCAAAGAAAGTACACACTTGATCTCTTGAATGGAGCAGGTATGCTTGGAGAGAAACCAGCCAAAACACCATTGGAGGATGGCTATAAGATCTTGCGTGAGGGGGAGTATGAAGACACACCATTTGAGGATCCAAAACAATACAGAACACTAGTTGGTAAGCTCATATATTTAACCATCACTAGACCTGATATTTGTTTTGCTGTGAACCAGGTTAGCCAGCATATGCAAGTGCCAAAGGTTCATCACTGGAAGATGGTGGAAAGGATACTTAGATACCTTAGTGGAGCCCCTGGACAAGGAGTATGGATGGGGTGTAATGGCAACACAGAAGTGGTTGGATATTGTGATGCTGATTGGGCAGGAGATAGGAATGATAGGAAATCAACTACTGGCTATTGCACCTTCATTGGAGGTAACCTGGTCACATGGAAAAGCAAGAAGCAAAAGGTGGTTTCATGTTCAAGTGCAGAAGCTGAATACAGAGCCATGAGGAAGCTTACAAATGAGCTAGTCTGGATCAAAGGTCTTCTCAATGATTTGGGAATTGAAGTCATCTCTCCTATCACAATGCATTGTGACAACCAGGCAGCCATACACATAGCCTCAAACTCAGTGTTCCATGAGAGAACAAAGCACATTGAGGTGGACTGCCACAAAGTGAGACAAATGGTGATCCAAGGAGTTATCTTGCCATGCTACACAAGGAGTGAAGATCAGTTGGCTGATATATTCACTAAAGCTGCAAGCACCAAGGTGTGTGAGTCCATCTATCCCAAACTTGGACTCACCGACATCACCAAGGCATGATCCTCTTAGCCATGGAGCTTCTACTCTTTTTCCTTAGTATGTTTTTATCCCAAAAATGGGTTTTGCATATTAAGGTTTTAATGAGGGAAGTCTTCATGGTTTCCAAGCTTGATCATTGCATTGGATCAAGCTTGAGGGGGAGTATTGACCTGAGGAAATAAAGAACTACAAAGGGATGAAGAACATCTGTGTATATAGGCAAGTGACATAGTTGACTACATGCCTCAACTACAAAGGGATGAAGAACATCTGTGTATATAGGCAAGTGACATAGTTGACTACATGCCTCAACTACATGTGAGCTGGTATAGTCAACTACAAGGTGTACGGATGATCTCTAGACCTAACCCTACCTTAGAGTGCAAGACAAGCAAGATATCTGTCTAAGGAATATTCTGGAGACTCTCCTAAAGCTCTGGATAATTTAAATAAGGCCTAGAGTGCCGTTGGGGACAAGAGGGAAAAGAGGACAAAAGAAACTCACATGTTTGGTTAAGGAGAGAGAAGCAGACGAGATGTCACTCTCACCTCCTCTGGCCGAACCATTTTGGAGCTACTCTCTTCCCATTTGTTTATTGTTTCTTATGTCTGGATGTAGCTCTATTTAATAAACCCTAAGTGTCTAAATGAAGTAAGGAGACAGAACTCCTCTTTTCTCTGCCTACTCTCTCTCTCGAGAAAACCTATTCTCTCTCTCTCTCTCTCTTTCTCAAACGGATTAAACTTCATCTCTTTCCTCTGTTCTTGGTGTTCTTCACCTTGTTCTTCATAAAACTTACAAAAAGACCCCTCCTTTCTTCATACTTTCAGCTCACCCTTCTGGATAATCTTCTTTTGAACCCGGATGATCATAGACTCTTGGACAAGGTGGTTTCTGGATGAGGTTCATGACGCCTCTCCATACACCTTTGCTTCCAACAAGGCTTCTTCATCTGGTACAGACAGGAATGGCTGAGAGACAAGGAGAACACTCCACAGATTCAAACTTCTTCTTCTTCCAGAAACAGATCTCGGATGGATGTGTCTTCAAGGTTTGGTTTTGAGCTGAGAAATGGGTGTGAGGTTTGCGGAAGCTTAAGCTCAGGTTCTGATGAACCTGGCTCTGATACCATGAAAGATTTGATAAACTCTGGTTGTGTAAGTGAGAGAAACCCCAATGGGGAAGATGAGAGCTTGATATGGTCGAAATGAGAGTGAGACTGATGAGAGAGAGAGTTTATGAGAGACTAGAGATTTTGGGAGACTAGAGAGACTAAGAGACTAAGAGATTAATGAAGAAGAAAGGGGAATACCCCCATTCAGCTTGTCTATTCATTTCGACATTACACCATATAAATAGATAAATGAGGTTACAAGGGTTTACAAGAAAGCAAGACAAGCATGTGAAGTCAACAAATGGATTGGCTCCTGATTTGAATTCCTTGGCCAGAAATGCTCACATGCTTGGACAGCCTGTCCCTTGCTGGGCGTCCATGAGGTTAACTTGGCTAGGAATGAGCCACCAATGCTCATGAACCTGTCCATAGACCAGTCTAGGTGCACCGGCCAACTTGCTCTTCCTTTCCAGCCTAGACCTTATCCATTCTGGATCAGCATCTTTGACTGGCATATTCCTTCAGCATCTTATCCACACGGTAAGCAACAAGAGCATCTCGCCAGATGCTTCCCAAAGATGCTTCCGGGTCATCTCCTCTTCCTCTCTTCTTTCTTTAAGGTAACTAGGGTTCTTCTTGCCTTATGCACCAAGGTTTCACCATGGAAGTGTACGGATTAGGGTTTGGTCCGTACACTTTTCGCCCCAACTTTGCACAAACCCAAAACATGCTCAAATGGTCGAAAGTGAAGTTTTTTGGGTCGATCACGTCCGTACGGTCCGTACAGTCCGTACGTCCGTACGGTACGGACGACCCAAACTTTGCACATCGACCATTTGCCTCCAAACTTCACCCAAGTCTTCTTCCATCGTTGTAAACCCTTCCTGTATTGACATGGATGGTAGAAGACTGACATAGTCATGTGATATAGTCGATTACATGCATCAACTACATGCATCAACTACATCATATAGTCGACTACATGAATCGACTACATGAACCGACTACATCACAGTGTTGCTTCTCAAGGAACCAATCTAACCTAGATAAGCTTGGGAGACAAGGAGAAGCAAGTTCAAACTCGCCTAGATCAACCTCAGAGAGTCAAGGAGCCGTTGGGAGCTTGTCTGAGGCAAGAATAATATTTAAATGGAAAGATCACATGTTCCATTTAAGGTGTGGACCGTTTGGGAGCTGTCCCTTTCCCTCGGCCAGACCACAAAGGTCACTGTCCTCGACCAGTCCCCCTTTGTTTATTGTTTCCTTATTGTCTTGTTGCACCAAGCTTATTCTATTTATATTGTATGCCTCAGACCAGAATTAATTAAGGAAATCAGATCCTTCTTTACTCTCTCTCTCTTGTCGAGTATCCCTCTCTCTTTCTCTCCCGGTTCTCTCTCTCTCTTGTTCTTCACTCTGTTCTTCACTCTGTTCTTCATTTTCTTACATGGTATCAGAGCCATAAAGCTCCTAAAACACCATTTCATTCCGCAAATCTACCTTTCTAAGCTTACTCTTTCCTTTGTTCGGATTACTTTCTCTAGTTCTTCTCGCATTTTCTTTTATCCAGTGGGTAATAGGACTTGTTCTTGACGAGTTTCCTTGAAACCCTTGGAAGTGCTCTCTCTTTTCTGTCCTTCTTACTTCAGCTCCAGAGAGTATACCTTGATTCTCCTTGGTTTCTCTCTTGTCCAGCCTTCAAAAATTCAAATTTTCCCTTTGGCGCTCTCTTTTATCCGCTGGACAATAGCAAGTAGAGAATGGAGCAGCATAGGCCTTTGCTCATTCCGGTTACTCTGAAAGGTGTTAACTACCTTATATGGTCAAGATTGGCTAAAACAGCCCTTGGAGGAAGAGGTCTATGGGAGCATATCACTTCAAGTGAAGCACCAAGACGAATCACCCAAGGAGAAGATGGCAAGGAGGTTGTAGTGATAGATGAGGGCAAATGGGGTCAGGAGGACCTCATGGTGCTATCTGTCTTGCAAAGCTCCCTGGATACACCTATTATGGAGGCATATTCTCACTGTGAGACTGCAAAGCAACTGTGGGATACCTTACAAAAAGTCTATGGTAACACTTCAAACCTTACCAGAATCTTTGAAGTAAAAAGAGCTATCAACAACTTGCAGCAAGAAGAGATGGACTTTACCAAGCACCTTGGGAAGTATAGTCAGTTGTGGTCTGAACTTGAGATGTTAAGACCAAATACTACTGACCCTAGCATCCTTGAAGAGAGGCGTGAGCAAGACAAAGTCTTTGGACTACTCCTTACACTCAATCCAAGCTTTAATGATGTGCTTAAACACATACTGAGAGCTAAGGAGCTTCCAAGCTATGATGATGTGTGTGCACAACTTCAGAAGGAACTAGGCTCAGATGGTCTATTTGGTGGGAAAGGAGAACTGTCCATGGCTAACAAGGTTGAGAAAGTGGAAGCACCAGTAGCACACAAAGCAGCTTACAAGCCTGGAGGAGATAGGCGTGTGACTTGTGAGCATTGCAAGAAACAAGGTCACTCCAAAAGCAACTGCTGGATACTTCACCCTCACCTCAGGCCAAACCCAACAAACAAGTTCAACCAAGGCAGAGCACATGAAGCAAGAGCTCAAGAAGTGCAACCAAACAATGCCATCTCTATGCGCATGGGAGAAGATGGGAGGGCTATGATTTCAACCACTCATACTGGTGGATCCACATCTCACACCACTTCTCCAGCTCCTCAAGAGGATGCTTTCATCCGCAAGTCAGACATTGAAGCCCTTATAAAGGCTCTCAATGCAAACTCTGGTAACATCAGTAGTGTCAATGCTTTAAATTCTATTCACAATGCTTCTCATACCACTAGGCCTTTGATCATTGACTCAGGAGCTTCTCATCATATGATTAGGGATGCTAGACTGATTAGTGATGTTAAACCTGCCCTAGGTAGTGTAGTGATTGCAAATGGTGATAGAATACCCATTGAGGGAGTAGGGAACCTGAAACTATTTGATAAGGAGTCTCAAGCCTTTTACATGCCTACTTTCACCTCTAACTTATTATCTGTCAAAAGAGCAACAAATGATCTTAATTGCAATGTTATTTTTAGTCCTAATGATGTTTGTTTTCAGGATATTAAGACCAGTAAGTTGCTGGGGAAAGGTGTGAGCAAGGGAGAGCTTTATTTAATTGAAGATTCCAAGCTTAAACCAAATTTATCTTGTGCTTTTAATTCTGCTTCTGTTTTAGCTAATGAGGTGTTATGGCATGCTAGATTAGGTCACCCTCACTCTCGTGCTTTAGGCTTAATGTTACCTAATCTATCTTTTAAGAATGAAACTTGTGAGGCTTGTATCCTTGGAAAGCATTGCAAATCTGTGTTTCCTCAATCTATGACTATCTATGAGAGGTGTTTTGATCTAGTTCACTCTGATGTTTGGACAGCACCTTGTGCATCTAGAGAAAACCATAAATATTTTGTTACATTCATAGATGAGAAATCAAAGTATACTTGGCTCACCTTGATTCAAAGTAAAGATAGAGTTTTAGAAGCTTTTATAAACTTCCAAAACTATGTAACTAACCATTTCAACTCTAAGATCAAAATTTTTAGGTCTGATAATGGGGGAGAATACACTAGCCATGCCTTCAAACACCACTTAGCAAAACATGGGATCATACACCAAACAAGTTGCCCATATACACCACAACAAAATGGAGTGGCTGAAAGGAAGAATCGCCATCTTATGGAGGTTGCAAGAAGCATGATGTTCCATACCAATGTCCCAAAGAGGTTTTGGGGAGATGCTGTAGTTGCCTCATGCTACTTGATCAACAGAATCCCAACAAAAGTCCTCCAAGATGCCTCTCCCTTTCAGGTATTAAACAAGATTAAACCTCCAATTGATCACTTGCGTGTGTTTGGGTGTGTGTGCTTTGTCTTGACACCAGGTGAACAGAGAAACAAGCTGGATCCCAAGAGTGTTAAGGCTATGTTCATAGGTTACTCTCACACGCAGAAAGGGTACAAGTGTTACTCACCAGAGCTAAGAAGAGTCATGGTGTCAAGAGATGTAAAGTTTGTGGAATCTCAAGGTTACTATGCTGAGAAGAGTTGGGAAGACCTTAGGGATCTCTCACATGGACCTTCAGATAGGGCAACCAATCTCAGAATCATAATGGAAAGCTTGGGCATCAGCCAACCTCAACCCAGGGTTGAAGAGAATGCTACACCAGCACCTTCTCCTACACCTCCAGTAGCTGAAGAAGATGCTGAGGAGACATTCCATCCTGATCATGAGGGGGGCAATGAACCTGAACCACAACAAGCTGATTCAGATACAACACATGATCAAGATGGAACTGAGTCTGAACAGCCTTGTGAAGATCAATGTGGTGAAGAACAAAGACAGGAAGATGCAGTGGTAGAGGAGCATCACATTCAACCATTGAGAAGAAGCACTAGAGTGAGAAAAGATCCATCCAATTGGATCAACACTAGGGTTTACTTCAATAGCAATGCAGTGGCTCACCCTACACAAGCAACCTGTTCCTTGGCCAGTTATCCACAAGAACATGTGGTCTTCATCAGTAACCTGGATCATGAATACATTCCAAAGACCTATGAAGAGGCAATGAAACTGGATGAGTGGAGAGATTCAGTGGAAGATGAGATTGGTGCCATGATCAAGAATGACACTTGGTATGAAACTGAGCTCCCTAAAGGCAAGAAAGCAGTAACAAGTCGCTTGCTCTTCACCATCAAGTACCTAGCTAATGGAAAGCCAGAAAGAAAGAAGACAAGGCTGGTTGCAAGAGGATATACTCAAGTCTATGGAGAAGACTATCTGGATACATTTGCACCAGTAGCTAAGCTTCACACTATAAGGATTCTACTCTCCTTGGCAGTTAACTTAGAGTGGGACTTGTGGCAAATGGATGTCAAGAATGCTTTCCTTCAAGGAGAACTTGAGGATGAGGTCTACATGAGACCACCCCCTGGTATGGAAGAGTTTGTCAAACCTGGTAATGTCTTGAGATTGAAGAAGGCTATCTATGGATTGAAACAGTCTCCAAGAGCCTGGTATCACAAATTGAGTACAACCCTTAATGGAAGAGGGTTTGTAAAATCAGAAGCTGATCATACACTCTTTACCCTCAGAAGCAAGCAAGGAATTGTGGTGATCCTTATCTATGTAGATGATATCATCATCACAGGAAGTAATAAGGAAGGTATCATCTCAACCAAAACTTTTCTTAAGTCTACTTTTGATATTAAAGATTTGGGTGAGCTAAAGTACTTTCTAGGGATAGAAATATGCCGATCTAAAGAGGGGCTCTTCTTATCCCAAAGAAAGTACACACTTGATCTTTTAAATGAGGCAGGAAAACTTGGAGGAAGAGTAGCCAAAACACCATTGGAAGAAGGATACAAGGTCTTGCGTGAGGGGGAGTTTGAAGATGAGTCATTTGGAGACTTCAAACTCTATAGAAGAATGGTTGGGAAGCTGATATATCTCACCATCACAAGACCAGACATCTGCTTTGCTGTGAACCAAGTCAGCCAGCATATGCAAACACCTAAAGTGCATCATTGGAACATGATGGAAAGGATCTTGAGATACCTGAGGGAAGCTCCTGGCCAAGGTGTATGGATGGGATGCAATAAGAGCACAGAGATTGTGGGATATTGTGATGCAGATTGGGCTGGTGATAGGATAGACAGAAGGTCTACAACTGGCTATTGCACATTTATTGGAGGCAATCTTGTGACTTGGAAGAGCAAGAAACAGAAGGTGGTGTCTTGTTCAAGTGCTGAGGCAGAATATAGAGCAATGAGGAAACTGACTAGTGAGCTCATCTGGATTATGAACCTGCTGAGAGACTTAGACATTGAGACAACATCACCAATCACCATGCACTGTGATAACCAGGCAGCCATCCACATAGCATCCAACTCAGTGTTTCATGAGAGGACAAAGCATATTGAAGTAGATTGTCACAAGGTTAGACAAGCAGTAGAGCAGAAGATCATACTACCTTGCTACACTAGAAGTGAAGACCAACTAGCAGATATCTTCACCAAAGGAGCAAGCACCAAAGTCTGTGAGTCCATTCATCCAAGATTAGGGCTCATAGACCTATCTAGATCATGATCCCCTAAGTCATGAAGCATCTACTCTTTTCCCTTAAGTGTGTTTTTATCCCACTGTGGTTTTTCATACTTAAGGTTTTAATGAGGGATGTCTTCATGAATTCCAAGCTTGACCATTACCCATGATCAAGCTTGAGGGGGAGTATTGACATGGATGGTAGAAGACTGACATAGTCATGTGATATAGTCGATTACATGCATCATCTACATGCATCAACTACATCATATAGTCAACTACATGAATCGACTACATGAACCGACTACATCACAGTGTTGCTTCTCAAGGAACCAATCTAACCTAGATAAGCTTGGGAGACAAGGAGAAGCAAGTTCAAACTCGCCTAGACCAACCTCAGAGAGTCAAGGAGCCGTTGGGAACTTGTCTGAGGCAAGAATGATATTTAAATGGAAAGATCACATGTTCCATTTAAGGTGTGGACCGTTTGGGAGCTGTCCCTTTCCCTCGGCCAGACCACAAGGGTCACTGTCCTCGACCAGTCCCCCTTTGTTTATTGTTTCCTTATTGTCTTGTTGCACCAAGCTTATTCTATTTATATTGTATGCCTCAGACCAGAATTAATTAAGGAAATTAGATCCTTCTTTACTCTCTCCCTCTTGTAGAGTATCCCTCTCTCCTTCTCTCCCGGTTCTCTCTCTCTCTTGTTCTTCACTCTGTTCTTCATTTTCTAACATCCTGAACCTCTTTCTAGCTCAGCATTACCTTATGGACCTTCCTTAGTTCATGACAGAACTTCCACAATGGTTTGGTCCTTCCTTTGCCCATAACCTTTAGTGATAAGATTATCACTTCAGGTTTAACATCTGGTAACCCCTTAGGGTACTCCTATGCTGCATATAACATAATGAATATCCCTGATGAATCATATGTTGCATCTCAATGGCTTAAGAACCTTAGTCATTTAGAACATACTCTTGAAATGCCTAGTTCCCATACTGCTCATAGCACATGTAAACCTCTAATAGTTGATTCAGGAGCATCTCATCATATGATCAGTGACAATAGTCTTATAAAGAACATAGAATGATGTGTTCATGGACCGGATCACTAAGGAGGACAAGGAGAGTCTAGATGAGCCACATGAAGCCACATTGCACCAACCACTTGGTGAGGATGCTCTAGCCATTCCTGAAGGTCCCATGACTCGTTCCAGAGTCAAGAAGCTTAAGGAGAATGTTGTTGGATTACTCACTTCACATCCACAACAAGAAGGTCTTGGACAAGGTTTGATCCGAGATGTCTTGATCACCATTCAAGCCATCTCTACACCAAACTGAGGTAGTGTCTAGGCAGACATGGAGTGCGTGCTCTTTTCCTTGCTTTTGGTTTTGTCCCACGAGGTTTTCTAGAAGGAAGGTTTTTAACGAGGCCACAACATGTCTACAAATCACCTAAGTGCTACACTCGGTCCAAGACTAATAGAAGTTGCATTTTTATTTCATTTAAACTTATAAACTATAGTTTGCTTTCTTTCCTTTTTTGGTTCTTTGTCGAAAACCCTAGAGGCATGTCTCTGGTTTTCTTATTTAAAGGGTGCCTTATACCCTATTGTACTCATCGCAACCTTTTCTATAGAAGTCATTCATCTTTTGCGGCTCTCTCTCTCTCTAGAAAGTGTGCCGAGTTCTGGTGTGTAGTATCCAGAGACCTAAGGGTGTTTAGTTTGGTGTGTCATATCCAAATCATTCATCTAGGAGTATCAAGAGATCATTCATCCCTCTTGTGTCACCATTCAATCCACACGCCTTGAAGAACTTGAGTCTCTGATTCGTTCTTGCAAGGATCTATCCATTCCCATCAACCAAAGAGCATCCTAGGGACGCATCAAGTGGTATCAGAGCAACTTTGGTTGGGAAGTACTCGCTATCCTTTCTTGTTTCTTTTTGTTTTTCATTCATATCTCATATATAACATCTTGATTAAGCATTAGAATTCCTTTGTTTAGGGTTGCTCGTGACTGCATAAGAGTTTAGACAAGGATTTTTAGACTTTCCTTATTTGGTTTCATGCGGAAACCCTAGTGAGAGAAGAACCCTAGCCGCATACCTTCACTTGTCGATTGCTTTGTGCATTGCTTTAACTTGTTTATCACCTTGAACACGAGTAGAATAAGCTTGTTAGGTTTCTAGAAAACCTTAGAAGAGTTTAGGAAAAAGTTTAGAAGCTTTTCCTTTTTGCTTGAATCGATTTCCTTTTCACTTAGCCGATTTCCTTTTTACTTGTTGTCTTGCAATACAAGCTTGTTCCTTTTCCTTTTTGCTTGTTTTCTTTTTCCTTTTTGCTTGTCTTCTTCCCTAGAACCCTTTTACTGGTTGTCTTGTTTGTCTTTGAGCAGGAACCATGGTGTCCGAGTCTGAGGAAGAGGCTGAACTCGTCAGGAGAAACAAACTCCTCATGGAAGCTATGACCAATCAACTTAACCAAAGTATGGTGGCTACCATGACCGAGATGATGAGGACCAACCTCAATGACATCAGGAGAGAGCTTAGAGAAGACATTAGGAGAGCTACTAGTCACTTGCCAAACCAAGAGACTAGGAGAGAAGAGAGGCCGCAAGCAACTCACCAAGCAACTCGCCAAACAACTCGCCAAGAGCATGATGGTTATGAGGAGACTGATGAAGAATATGACCACCTCAGCTCATCCTCAAGAAGACCTAGGCGTGCCCAAGAGAGAAGAGTGAACCAGGGAGATGATCTTGCCGGTTTGAAGATCAAGATACCCCCATTCCATGGCAAAGCTGATCCGGATGCCTATCTTGAGTGGGAGAAGAAGATTGAGCTAGTCTTTCAGTGCAAGCAATACACCAACCACAAGAAGATTCAGATTGCTGCCACTGAGTTCTATGACTATGCTTTGAGTTGGTGGGATCAATACCTCACAACTCGTAGGAGGAATGGAGAGGAACCGGTTGAAACTTGGACAGAGATGAAGTCAATCATGCGCAAGAGGTTTGTTCCAAGCCATTACCTTAGAGACTTGCACCACCGGCTGAGGAAACTTACCCAAGGTTCAAGATCAGTGGAGGAGTATTACCAAGAGATGGAGTTACTCATGCTTAGAGGCTAACATATCAGAGGATAGAGAAGCAACCATGTCAAGGTTCCTTTGTGGATTAAACCGAGAGATACAAGACAATGTTGAGATGCAACATTATGTGGAGCTTGAGGAGATGCTACACAAGGCTATTCTTGTTGAGCAACAACTCAAGAGGAGGGGACATTCACGCAATCAGTATGGCTCTAACCGGTTACACAACAACAAGGAAGAGAAGTCACCTTATTCTAAGGAGTCTAAACCATTCCAGAAGGACAACAAGTCCTATCCAAGAGAAGAGGCCAAACCAATCAGTGCTCTTGACAAGGGCAAAGGCAAGGTTGAAGGCATCTAGTTCCAGAGCTCGTGATGTCAAATGCTTCAAGTGCCAAGGAAGAGGACACTATGCCAATGAGTGTACCAACAAGAGAGTCATGTTCTTACTGGAAGATGGAGAGTATACCTCAGGGGATGACAACACCGAGTCTGACCAAGAAGACACTGAAGAAGAACTTGAAGAAGGACCAGTCCAGGGGAAGCTTTTAGTAGCAAGAAGACTTCTAAGCTTGCAAAACAAGGCTGAGGAGCTAGAGCAACGTGAGAACCTCTTCTACACCCGGTGCTTGGTCCAAGGAAAAGTGTGCAGCCTCATTGTTGATGGAGGAAGTTGTGTCAATGCTGCGAGTGAGACAATGGTCCAGAAGTTGGGATTGAAGGTTCAAAAGCATCCCAAGCCTTACCGGTTACAATGGCTGAATGAAGAAGTGATGCGTCCCTATGATGCTCTTTGGTTGATGGGAATGGATAGATCCTTGCAAGAACGAATCAGAGACTCAAGTTCTTCAAGGCGTGTGGATTGAATGGTGACACAAGAGGGATGAATGATCTCTTGATACTCCTAGATGAATGATTTGGATATGACACACCAAACTAAACACCCTTAAGTCTCTGGATATGACACACCAGAACTCGGCACACTTTCTAGAGAGAGAGAGAGCCGTCAAAGATGAATGATACTTGTTATTGAAAAGTTGGATGATTACAAGAGGGTGTAGAGAACCCTTTAAATAAGAAACCAGAGAACATACTCTCTAGGGTTTCGACAATAAACCAAAAAAGGAAAGAAAGAAAACTATAGTCTAAGTTTAACATAAGTTTAAAATGAAATAAAAATGCAACTTCTTTGAGTCTTGGACCGAGAATAGTACTTAGGTGATGTGAAGACAAGTTGTGGCCTCGTTAAAAACCTTCCTCCTGGAAAACCTCGTGGGACAAAACCAAAAGCAAGGAAAAGAGCACACAATCAAGACTTGGCTGCTGCTTCTCACACACAATCAAGACTTGATAAGGGTTTCTTTGCAAAGGCAAAAGAAAACAAATACTTTTCTTATTAATTCGTGGGTATCTACAATGTATGACTAGAAAGAGCTTATATAATGCTCAGTACACGTTTCTAAGAAAGTAAGAGCAAGAAAGAAGCAAACAAATAAGGAAAACCGATAAAACTAGCTGTTAGAGAATATCTTGGATCCAATGGCTTTCTTCAAGGGATTTGATTCTGATTTTGTATCTGGACGGTTTGAGGGTGTAGGTAAGCTTCTTGGGAACATCTTTAATGTTGAATACTTGGTCAAAATCTCTGTAGTATTGGCTTGAAATGAGCTGTTGGGTATTGATGGCAAATGATTCCAAAAATAACTCCAAAGATGGCAAGTCTAGTCTTGGTTGAATCCGTGTGTTCTGGTGAGTGCTGGTGCATCTTAAGACTCTTATACAAGCAAGGAATGACTCCAAAACGCTGCAGCTTTGATGGCATGGTCGTTGGTGACTTGTTCTCCAAAGTGGGAATGCATCCAGTTTTGGAAAGTTCCCAAACAATGAGATTCTCCTGATCATGTGGGCTTTGGTGCATGGTACGAACTCTTTTACTCCTCCTGGATCGTTGGATATGCTCACCAGATGAATAGCAACCTCTCCTGGACGCCAATAATAAGTTTTACATACTATATGCTTCTGATCTTCCAAATAAGGCAAGTCGGGCCACCTTTGACTTGAAAATGGCATATCTTCTAATCCATTAATCCTTTTGATATGAAACCAATTCGCCGGGTGCTCTTGTTGAGTATAGAATCTATGAAAACCGGTTTCATGGATAAATTCCTCCTGGATTGAAAGATATGGCGTTTTGATTGCACCTATGTCATGGTTGGCTTCTTTTTAGCTTGCTTCAGCTTCATGTTCTCTACTGACTTTCTCTTGATTTCTTCCTCCAGGGTTGATACTGATTTGATGTCCTCATCATACCCTCCCCCTTGACTGAGTTTCGACCTCGAAAGTATAACATCTGCACCAAGATAGAGCAAGTTAGGTTTCAGTCTCTTTTGAGAGTCTAGAACCTTACCTCGGTATTGTTTATGTTTGGGGATAGGTTGTGCATCAGGTGGTTCTCCTTTGAGCAGGTAGGATATGATAACTCCTCTTCCTTTTTTCAGTGTTGGCGTGATCTCTTTGAGCTGAGAGGTGTTTGTGGCATTCTCTTCTTTGAGGGCAGTGGTGTTGATCTCCATTTGTAGTGATGCCTTCTTGTTATGGACTTGATGTAGTAACAACTTCTTCTCAGGTGGATGCTTTTTATGATAATTATCATTTGTTCCTGAAACAACCAAAGAATTCTGGACAAGAAACAAGTGCATTATATCTGGAATTGGACTTGTATAAACAGAATGTGTAAGGGTAAGCCTTACATTGATAGCATCAACAAGTTGTCGGATGATTTTCTCCCACCTTTGAACTTGGTTTGCTTGTTCTTCTTCTGGGCTTATTCCTAGATCAAAACCTTTGGGCAAAGACAAGCACATGATATCTGTGTAATCAGGTGATAAATACATATTTTCAATAGAGAAACTTACCTTGGTTATGGCTGATCCGAATTGCAATGAGGTAGAATCTCTTTGGTCTTGTTTCTTGTTAGAAACTATGGTCATCACCCTTGATGTTTCTTTCTTTTTAGCAGTGTACTCTTCTTGGTTTCCTAAACCTGAATCACATCCTCTTGGACAAGACAAGTGCATTAATCTTGTCATGGAGTTAATAATATCATTCTGCTCTAATGTGAATTTTACCTCAGGTTTTGCAACTAGAACAATCTCTTGTTCAGTTTTTGGTTTCCACTTGTTGTGTGGCTCATGAGTGAACTTGTGTTCTGGTTCTTCCCTTGGGACTTCAGTAAGCATAGAGCTTTCATTTGCTCTCTCTGGATCATTAAAAGACACATTAGTACCAGTATCTAAAGGTGGTGTTAGACACTTACCTTGGTAGGACATTTTAATCACTGGTTTTGCTTCTTTATGCATCATTGGCTGCATTGTGTCTTGAACTCTTATCTGGTCCATC
This sequence comes from Moricandia moricandioides, assembly GCA_905132885.1. Classification (NCBI taxonomy): domain Eukaryota; kingdom Viridiplantae; phylum Streptophyta; class Magnoliopsida; order Brassicales; family Brassicaceae; genus Moricandia; species Moricandia moricandioides. The sequence goes on along the minus strand of CAJHQQ010004645.1, from coordinate 2,173 downwards.
ACATGGATTGCGCCTGTTGTATCTTCTTCCATGGACTCTTCAAGTCCTGTTACAACACCTTTTGACAAAGACAAGTGCATCATACCAGTGATAGATGAATTATGAACCGATTTTTCAAAGGTAGAATTTACCTTAGCCTTTGTTTGAACATCTTCTTTTGGTACTACTCTTCTTACCTCTTGGGAACCACGAGTTGGGTACCTCCTGGGGTATTGTTCCCTGATTTGAGAGTTGGTAAATTCTGGTGCATACTCATCTCTCATGATTTCCTTAAGATCTTTCCAGGTGGTGATAGTTGGTTCCTTGTAAAACCATCTTTCATCTTGTTTTTGTATCCACCATTTGAAAGCAACATCTCTGAGCTGGTCAATAGCATAAGCTAATCTCTCCTTCTTCAGTATGTTGTTGTAGTAGAACCACTCATCTAGGTTTCTCTCCCATTCTAGGTAGTTTCTTCTTCCTGAAAATGTATAAAGTTTAGTCTTCTTAGCATCTCTATAATCAGAATAAGAATGACTTTGAGTTTGAGAAGTCTGATGTGATATGATCAATGAAGGGTCTGGTGGCTTTGGTTCCACATATTGAGTTCCTGGTGTATCTCCAAATCCATGTCTTCCTTCTGGTCGTGCAAGACCAGACCTTTCCAGCTGGGTCATTCGATCACTCATGGTCTGTATAGCTTCCATAAGCTGATTCATCATGGTGGTTGAATTTTGAGCTTCTTTTGCCATTTGCTTCCCTGAAAATAACTTCTAAAGATCAAGTGAAGGATGGGAAATCCAGAGTACTAAACTTAAACAAAATTCAATCAATGATATGGCCAAATATAATGCAGACTAAAAGGCTAATATGACAAGTGTGGACCGACTAAATGATATGATATGCTGGGACAATGAGAAGAATAAATCAAGATCCTACGAATGAAAGACAAATAGTGTATTGTATGCACGACTTAGGACTTTTTTTTTTTTTGAATGCAAATGATAAATGATTATGGTCTTGTATGTTATGCACGAAATGAGTATAAAATAAATATGATATTCTTTTTTTTTTTTGAAAGTTTTTAAGCTGAAAATGAAATAAATGAAAACGTGATTGCAAAGCTATGGACTTCTAGTTTTGGAAATCGAATATCATGCAAAAGGGGCAAGTCTGCCGAGACTTAATGCAAACAGAATCCTTTTCTTTCCTTGTTTTTTTTTTTAATGAAATGTAACAGATATAATGCTAGGATGGCCGAATGGAAATAGTAAAATGATATGAAATAATGAAACTATGAACTAACGCTATTCTTTTTATATTTTTTTGAAGATGAGATGAACTGCAAATGAATGGAAACAATTCAAACAAAGCAGAATTTTATGGTATGCAAATCTAACTATGGTAAGTGGAGCTGGGGGAATGAATGCAAACTAGAAAAATGAACTATTTTGAATCCTGTATGATCTACCACGAAATTGGACTGCCTTCTACCTCCTTTTTCTCTGGTTTTCAATTTAGAATGAACAAGAACACAAAACCGATAAAAAGCAAAAGACAGAAATGAACAAGTATCACACCTTTTTTTTTGAGTTTTATTTTGATGAGATCAAACAAGCAACTAGTTATCTATTTTAGTCCTAGGAAATCAAACAACACGATTTTTTTTTTCTTTTATGCAATGGTGAAACAAATAAAAGACTAAGAACATAAACCAACAAAAGATGCAATATGCAGTAATGAGAATCTATCAATTTTTTTATGGGTTTTCTTTTATGAGAATCAAATAAACAACAGGAGGACAAGAAACACAATTTTTATGGTTTTAGTTTTCTGGAAATAAGATTGCAAGAACAGAAACAAAGCAAAACAATATATATATATATTTTTAATGATTTTTCAAATGAAACAAATGCAAAAAACAAAAGATAACAGGGATAGATAGAACCTGATTCAGGAGTTTTTAAGCTCTGATACCAGATGATGCAGGCACAGGATGAGCCTTGGTGGGATGGTTGATGGAAGACAAGCAAATGGTCGTATAACCAACTTACCGATCTTGATGGATGGACTATGGAAGGAAGTGGAGGATGGATTCACCTTGCTTGGTCGTGTAACCAACTCAAGAGAACAGTGGATGGAGATGGATGATGATGGAGTGAATGACGCCACAAGCTTCAATGGACTGAAGGTT